>CABHPH010132468.1:9438-28430 GCA_902168325.1 Peromyscus nudipes | reverse complement strand
CACAGAAAAACCCTGTCTCGAAAAACAAAAAAAAAAAAAAAAAAAAGGAGATGCATGTTAGAGGGGGACATAAAGGACAAACCGTTTCAAAGGGGACAGGAAGAGGTAAAAGAGAGGGAATGGAGATAAAAAAGTCACTAAAATTCATCATCCAAATGTATGAAAATGTCAATATTTTAAAATACTTACTTTTTTGTGTGTGGGGGGGTACAGGGTATCTTGGCGTGTGGTACATGTGTTGAGGTCAGAGAGCTGCTTCCAGGAGTTGGTTCTCTCCTTCCACCATGTAAGTCCTGGGGACTGAATACAAATAGGCAAGCTTGGCATCAAGTGAAGTTGTCTGCTGAGCCGTCTCCCTGGCCCAGTTAACACCAGTGAAAGAGAAGTAACACGAGAAAGAAACTAATTTCCAACTTGTAAAATAAGGACATTCGCATGTTCCTTTTCTGCTGGGCATCACAAATTATATAGAGTGCACTATTTATAGATTTGAAAAAATGAGGAGCAAAGCCCTCCACCTTACAGTTACCACACATGAGATTATTTTTTACCAAGGCATTTTCATAGTGGATAAGAACTGGAGGTGTTGACCAAAAGACAGTTACATGACACAAATATAACCTTGTCTCGATTCTTTGCTATTAATTCATAGTCTAGCCACTATGTTGTACCTAGGGTCCTGGGCTTCCAGTCTATGCAATAGGTGTGGAGAAACATTCTCTGATATATATTATCTGTCAGTTCCCTCCTTGGCAGCAGCCTGCCTCGGCCACCGAGGTAGTTATGTCTTTGCCTGTCACCATGGGCACCTCTTTAAAAGTGCCTGCCAATCACAGTTCTATCTCTTGCCTTTCTTGTCTCTGGCTTCTTTTTTTGTCTGTCTCTCTGTCTGTCTGCCTGCCTCTCTCATGTCCCCACTCTGAGATGGCCCTTACTTCTTTCACTCTCTCTCCTCCCCTAATAAACCCCTTGTACTAACTTTGTTGCACATGGCCTGTTTCCCTTCATGGCACATCTTGGCAGGGCCGGCTGAAAGTTACCCATTTTGCCTTTTTAAAACTCCTCTCAATTATCTGCACACAGCAGATAGATTTGGATAGATTACTTTTCTATCCAAAGTTCTTGCTACTGTTACAGGTTTATGCTTTCATAGCTTAAATCAAGAGTGCCTTCTCTTTCAGAGAAGAGTTTCTATTAATAAGCAAACTTTGTTAAATTTCTATAAAAAAGCATCAGTTACAGAGGTCTCTATGTAAACTGTTAAATGTATTGAAGGCCCTTAATGTTTAATATACTGATAAAGTATGAATAGATACATGTCCAGTTTTGAAATGTTATCTTCTCATTGCAAGATTGTCAGGTATATATTCTACTTTCAGATCTGGTGAATAAACTATTTGCTACTATATGTTATATTCAACTTAAAATTATAAAATATTTATGAATAATAATCAATATAAAATGACAGAAGTTTGTGATTCTGCAATTAAAATATTATGTCTGACTTTATATAAAGCATTTTTTGAATTATTTATGCTTTTGTAGCATTAAAACTACAAATAAGTTTTATATGTTCTTAGATGTACTTAAAATGATTTTTGAATTAAAAAGATAAGAAAAACGAGAAACTCTTGTGTAAATCTAATCACAGAAATTATAAAATGAAGAGGATGGAATCCAATGACAAAAATATTTCTCATTTCAATGTCCTTTGTCCAGGAGATGAACAGATAGAAAGCACCCTTATTAGATGACAATGGTTAAATGATAAATTAATTAATAGGGGTGTTAAAGGAGATAATAATTAATTTGATACAATTAGAGCTTATGGACTTAAAAAATTGCCTTCATGAGACATAATTTAATTGATTAGAATTTTCACCTTAGTAGTGTACAGATTAAATGAATCTTAGTCACATGTAAATTAAAATCAGATAACAAGTGAATGAGGGAGGAAATACATATACGTACTGGGGGTATTTATATATATATATGTATATGTTATATGTTATATATTATAACATACAAAAAAAGTTGGATTTCCTTGTCTGAGTTTACACCTAAAGGGAGTGTTTTCCTAAGATTTCATTTCTATGGGCCATAATGCTAATTATGTTTTGTCTGAGTTTTAGAGATAATGCATAAGAAGAACTATTTCCCTATACATTATTTACCAGGATATACATTTTCTTTATTTGGGAATTTCAAAGTGAAAATTCTATAGCTATCAAATGAATAAGGTCTACTTATCTGATAGCTGTCATGACGAGGAATGCATCTTCAATAGTAGTGTAATGTGCATACATCACTTTCACAAAAAGATGATGATACAGCTGTAAGATGACAAGGGAATTCATCATGAAGGCGTGAGTAGATCTTTCTGTAAGAGGCTTACTTACATATTGCAAGAAAGGAAGTGTCATTTACTGCTTAACCTCTCTGGGAGGTTTTTTTTGTGTGTGTGTGTGACCTGATGAATAAATATATGCATGCCTGTAATTGAAAGTGACCCTCACTGAGGAAGTCTAGACTAGTTCATGAATATTATTCACAATGGATTCAAATGGATTTAAATGTCTTGCATTTAAAGCAGCTGGTTCTTTCTCATCTGACCCTTTATATAATTATAATAATTACAATATGATTATGATTGTGCTAATTACTGCAAGAGTGCCAATAATTCTACAGTGGTCATCTGAAGAGATAAAGAGATTTAGAAATTGTAACTAAATCACTCATTGTAGGCTTCACAGGAAATACACTTATTTAAGGAAAAGCAAAACACAAAAACTGCTTATGTCTAAACAAAGCTCACTTGCCTTAAAGTTTAATATTGAGTTTTCTACCTCAGAGTTAGGAAGATGCTTGACAATTCTAAATAGATGGATGTTGGATAGAACTGTGGAGCTAAAAAAAAAATCTCAGAATTAAAATGATCTCAGACTGTTCTCTATGTCTGAAAAAACTCAACTACAATATAAGAAGCTAAAGCTGTATTGATGTGCCAGACTGTGTAAGTTTCTCACACTGACTTACTTTCTTCCTGTGAAGGTTGTGAGGAAGGTGTGGGGGAAATTATCATAGAAATGATTTATGGTAAATCAAATAATACCAAGACTTAGATCTCTGTTAAAAGTTTATGTACTTTCAATAAGTACAGTAGGTTAGAAGTCACACAGGAACATACCCGAAACAGGGATAATTATTTACTAAGAGAAAATTATTGGTCATTCTGCTAAGTCTTAACATATTAAACTCAAAAACTTGCACTTATTTTAACCCATCATGAAGAGTATTCATTTTCAAATTGTAAAGAATTGGAAAGTTCTTTTATAAGTTACTTGATATACTTTGAAAGAATGTTCTAGATAACCATTTTATTTTAGTCATTTTAATTATTATGTGAACACCAATACTCAGGTCTCAGTTTCTGACATAAATGAGCCACTTTGTATATGATGGAGTCATGATTCTGTGGTGTTGAAGTTTACAAAGCTATTTGATATAAACCTATGAGGCACATGGTCTGGTTTGTTCTAAAGTAGAAGCAACTTAAAAGTCCTAAGTTTTATGGAAGGCAGCATTTACTCCACTAAAAGAGACTAGGTTATGTGTGTATGCACACATATATGCAGGTGTGTGAATGTGCATGTTGAAGTCACATGTAAATCACAGGTGTGTTTCTTTAGCCAGCTGACCACATTTTCAGAGACAGAGTATCTCAAGGCACCTGAAGGTCACTGATGGGCTAGGCTGAGTGGCTAGAATCCCCAAGATTTTCATTGCCCCTGTCTCCCAATCACAGGGATTATAAGCATGTACCATTTTGCTTGCATTTTCAGACAGGTGCTTAGGCTCAGACTCAGGTCCTCTAGTTTTCATGGCAAGCATGGACTGAACTAAATCTCCAGCTCCTAAATACCTCATATATATGACATATATCATATATATTGTAGTATAAAGAATACTAATGCTGATGTCATTTTTAAATTTTAAAACCACATTGCATTTTTATGTGAATAATAAGAGACAATTAGGAGTTCTCTAGGTTACTCTTCAAGGAATCAGGTGTATGGATTCTCAGAAACTGGTCCTTAAGAGGAGATCTGTCAGTGGAATGAGAACATGGTTGGAGAAATACATGAATTTTATGCCTTCCTCTTCTGATTAGGTGCCAAGACAGTCACATAAAATGCTGCTAAATAGGCAGCTTTAGAGAATGCTAACTGTGAGGAAAATGAACTCAAAGACAAAGAGTGGAGAGATTTACATTAAGACCTCAAGCAAGGCAAACATTTTTAGTATCTGCATAGCTAAGTTCTGTAGGTTGTTCACACTGTTTAATATAATATGAAGCCCAAGGTAATTGGTAGCTTTCTTTTCTTCACTCTATGAGAAGAGACAAATATGCTTGCAAATCACACTATTTCAAATACTAACAATTCTTTCATTGTATGTTCTAAAAGCAATCATTCATATAAGCACAACACATTTTTATATATCCTATGTATGTGTCTCATAATCATAAGCTGTGGTTGTCGACATGAGGTATTACCCAAGACAGAAGTACAAACAAATATTTAGGAAGCTACATCTTTCACAAAAATCATACATATATATATTTAAATCCAAGGAACAATGAAAGTAATTATAATGCCATGTATTTGTATTTTATCTGATTTTATAAAACATTAATCTGCTTATGATATAATTTATTAATATTTTTGTTACATTCATTTGAAGCACGGTGATCTGCAACTGTAATCCCAGTTTGGAAGGCAGAAGTAGGGGAATTCTGAATTTGCTGCCAGCCTGAGCTACATAGTGAGATTTTTTTTTCAAATGCTGAGACTCATAAATGGCAAAAAAAAGGCAGAAAAAAATGACTTCTACAATTCTAACCCACCCTAAGACACAATAACACTACAGAAAGGGCAGAATGTAAGAGCCAGAAGCTGGAGAAGAGAGCTATGGAATACTTCCTTCTGGATATAGCATGGTTGTCATGATCATGAGCTCACAACAGACGTATCTGTCTGCACAAAACCTGGACACACACACACACACACACACACACACACACACACACACACACACACTACATGGGGACTAGAGGTGGAACTAATTGGGAAGAAAGGAGTTAGCAGGAGAGGGAGGAACGTAAGTGGGTCATGGGTTGTGAATCTGATCACAAGGCATTCTCTCTATATATGAAATTATCAAAAATAAGGAATTATTTCTCTACCTCAACTTCTATAAGCTTTCAATTTCCAGAACAATTGAATGGGTTTTGGAAGGAAACATTTTTCTTTTACTTATTTTTGAACTCTCCAATTTCCTGTGAGAATGATCTCGTTACCTTCAAAATGTCCATTGCCACATCTGTACAGTCTTTTATGCTTCCTAAATTCCTGAAACCCATTGATCTTTTCAGTTTCTCTAAAGTTTTGTCTTTTTCAGAATGTCATACAATTATACTCATGCAACATGTAGCCTTTTTAGAGTTGTGCCTACCACTTCAGGATGCATTTATAATTCATCTATGTTCTTGCCTGGATGGAGAAATCATTCATTTTATGACTGTATAGTATTCCATTGTAGTTTCAGGTGTTTATGTATATATTAGCTATTTACTTATTACTCTATATATTTATCTATTATGCTGTGTTGATATTGTGTTCTCCAATATAGTGCATCCTAATAAACTTATCTGTGGGTCAGAGAACAGAACAGCCACAGGTTAGGCAGTGGTAGCACACACCCTTAATCCTAGCATTACAGAGGCAGAGATCCATCTGGATTTCTGTGAGTTCAAAGCCACACCGGAAATAACCAGGCATGGTGATACATGCCTTTAATCCCAGGAAGTGATGACAGGGAGCAGAAGGTTATATAAGGCGTGAGGACCAGGAACTAGAGGCTGGTTAAGCTTTTAGGCTTTAGAGCAGCAATACAGCTGAGATCCATTTGGATATGAGGACACAGAGACTTCCAGTCTGTGGAAACAGGATCAGCTAAGGAACTGGCGAGGTGAGGTGGCTGTGGCTTGTTCTGATTCTCTGATCTTCCAGCGTTGACTCCAGTACCTGGCTCCAGGTTTGTTTTTATTAAAAAGACCTTTTAAGATTCGTGCTACATTATGCATTATTCATTGAACTAAAATTGCAGTGCATTTATTCACCAGTACTATATATTGCAGATAATGTATTTATTTTATTAATATTATTTTTATATTTATTTAATTATATCCATTTATTAAATATGTGTTGATTACTTCCAGTTTGGAACTGTCATGAATATATCTTGTATAACTTTCATATCATTTTTGTGTGTGTTTGTGTGCATGCATATGAATTTTCAAATGAGATACTAAGTATCTAGTTATGTCCTTGTTAGTGTGTATGGATAGGCGATGTCAGGCCTGTAAAAAACTGGCTTATTGTCTTCCAAAGTGAGTGTATCATTTTGTATTTCCTCCAACAATGGAGAGTCTCTGGCACTCTACTTCCTCACTAATGATTTGTGATTTCTGTGGTGATAATCATTAGGATTTTACATGTATGTGTAGGTAGAGAGACTATCATTTTGTGCTATTTTAATCATAAACTGCTTGTGCGTTTTCATGCTTATAGGCCATGGCAGTGAATATTTCCTTTTGAAAATTTACCCATTTTAACCATTTACTTCTTTATTTTGAGTTTCAAGGACTCTTTGTTTACTTCACATGAGAATACCTTCACAGATTATGTTTTCTCTTGTGGGTAGTTAATCTTTTCATTCTTTTAACCATAGTTTAACTCAACCTAAGTTTTAAACTTTAATAGAGTCTAATGTCTATTTTTAATTTCCTGGATAATTCTTTCAGTGTTTTATCTAGAACTCATCTCCATGCCCAGAGCTATGGAGACCACCTCGTAAGTTTTCATTCAGATGCTTGATAGCTTTTACTTTCAAGCCTTTGCAATAGCTTTTGTTTAATGTTTAAGGTCTCTTTAGGTTTCTTTTGAGGATGACCTGTAAGTAGCATATGATAGAATATAGCTAGCAACACCTTGGTTTACAACTGAACCTCTAGAAGGTACTTGAGGAGATAAAAAATTAACTGACTCTAGCATTACTGAACCCTTGCTATAAGATCCTTGCAAAGTTCTTTCCCTAGCTAGGCATGGACAGAATATGTTAGAAGATGAAATTTCTGAATTTACATGTGTAGATTTTTACATCATTTCCTTTACTTAATAAAGCTTGTTACAAGTCAAAAGAAGATAAAAAATAAAGCAACTAGGCTTAAACGTAAGTGTATCTGTTTTGAATATTCTTTATTGTATCTTTTAAACTATACAGAAGTGTTAACAGTGAATTTTAAAGGACATGTAGATCAATGGCATGGTAAAAGACACTACAATGAGGACATTAGGAAAACTGCTTTTATGAGCATTGATAGCAGTCCGTTTCTCTGCAAAATGAAATTACCATTGACTAAATTAGGAGCTGGAGAGAGAGCTCAATAGTCAAGAGCACTCACAGCAAAAGTCGTGAGGACCAGAGTTCAAATTGAGTAACAAACCAGATACACTCAGAAGACCCACAACTCCAGGTCTGAGGGATCTGACGTGCTTTTCTGACCTCTGTGTGCATAGACATGTACAGCTGCATGCATGCCCTGGAGAGGGGTCGATATACATGGTGCCAGTGATCTTCTCTCCCAGCAGCTGCAGTTATCAGGCACACAGCTTCATATCATGGTGTGTTGATATTAACAGCATTTGATTTAAATGCTACCATAGATTCTCAGTGTTTTCATCCTATATTTTTATTATTTAAGATGTTTTATGAGAGTATTTCAATTAACAACACATGGAATTTCTAATGTATGGATGTGTGGGCATCTTATATTCATGGTTGTCATACTTTCTTCATAATAATAATAAATTTTCAGATACAGAAAACAATGTTTAAAAAGGAAAATTCACAAATTTGGAAGCCCTGCTGAGAAAATTTGGGAGCTTTGTCCTGTTCTTGTTCATTCAGACACTAGCACTTTGACAGTGTACTGGTGTGAATGTTTTTTGAACACACAAGGATGAAAAGAGTTTGATAGAAAGCCACAACTTGATATAAAAGTTGCAACAACACAGACAAAGGAAGAGCTGCCTAGGCTCCAAGGCCAGTCATCTTTAGTTTAATCAGTATTTGCTAAGAGAGTTTGCCATTCTTAGACAATAGAAGCTCAAGAGCACAATGGAGCTTTCTTAAGGGAATTCACCTCCTATTTGGTCAGTAAAACATGGGTTCAAATAATGTACAATATATGGCAAAGTTCAATTTTGTTCAAAAAATGTGACCACTCATTTATGAATCTACACATGTAACAGAAAAGAATTTGAAACAGACAAGGCAGCAGGTGCAGTGGGAAGGAAGTGTGAAACTGTCCTGTGTAGTTAGAGAGTCACAGGCAATTCAATTCCTGAATGTTTAGAATGTGAGTGACAGCATATTAAAAAATGACCACATAATGCTTTATAAATACACACCCATGTGGAGACTTATCTTAATGTGCATATCAATGGTTGTAATAATATTCTTTAAATATAATTAAGTGATTCTTCTCTTTTAAGCAAGAAAGAATAACAATAAAAAAGCCTGTCTGTTTCAACTGCCCATCCTTCAGAGACTTATGGAATGAGTCTATTCACATTTGCTTCTACCCCTTCATTTTGATGCCAATCACATGCTATATAGAACCCAGAGACACTGCTGGAAAAATAAAGGAAAACAAAACCAATATAGTTAACGTATAAACTATGTCAACCATACAAATGGTATTTCTGAGATGATAGTCCACAGTAATTACAATGTGTTCTGCATCTTTGTCTGCTGTCCATGCATTTGTATAACATCCTTCACCCAAGTTCATGATCTCGTTGAGATGGCTTCTGCTTTACAGCAAAATGGCATGAAAAAGTCAATTATCCTCAGTTTTATGCTACAGTTGTCTAGTAAGCCTCACAGGAACCATTTTGGGCTCATCTGTTTCCTAAGTCCATGTCCAGTGGCCTGATTTGCAACTTGAAATCAATAATGGTAGGAAGTACCCTCACCCTGGAACTCTGCAGATTCAACACATTAATTGTTCTTCACTTGAAAGAACATCAAAAACATACTGCAAAATGTCTTTTGATTATCTTCATGATTATCTTTCAATACTGACAGAAAAAATAATTCTAGCATTTATAGGTCAACTAAATATATCTTGGAAAAACTATATATTAATACTGAATTAGGGCCACTTACTTTAACTGGAAGATGATATATTTCAGAAACAATTATTACTGTAGACCAGAGGTTCCCAATCTGTGAATCTTGACTCCCTTGTGGGTCACATATCAGATATCCTGCATATCAGATATTTACATTATGATTCACAACAGTAGCAACATTACAATTAATGAAGTAGCAAGAAAATAATTTTATGTTTGGGGGTCATCACACCATGAGGACCTGAAAGTGTCCTTTCATTAGGAAGGCTGAGAACCACTGCTGTAGACACTGACACCATTCTTCCAGTATGAAGTTTCCAAATGATGGAAGATTTTATGTCCTCCACAACTGATGGAATTTAAGACACCCATCCATGCCATGTATTCCTTCCCTTAAATTCTGAAATAGTTAAGTTAGATAATCACATGAACCATCCTGAGGTTCAGAGTCGAATATGCTCTGTGTGTGAAAAGGTTTGGGTTTCTGTGAATCTCTACAGTTTGTCTGTATTTTGTGTATTAAGCTGTCAGGGACTATCTAAATCACTTCCTTTTCTGTCAGTCTGTCTTTGGACAACATCCTTTGAGACACAACAGCATTCAGCAGCGAGCCCCGTCCCCAAAGTCTCAAAATGATATGTAAATCCTGCCATTCTCCATGCTCTGTGTAGTACCGGTTTAATTCTTCCTCCTAGGCCTCAATCTGCTGAAACATTACTCTGATATACAGTACAAAAGCAGTAACAAAGATGTTCATATCAGCCCATTGTAAGATGGTGGCAGGCAGAGAAATCAATGAAGCCAAGGGGACAATAGCTGGAGTTTAAACAGGCTGCTGAAATTTGCTAAGACCCAGACAAAGGGCCCCTGCTGAAAGGGAGCTGCTGTGGTATTCCAGGGGCCCCCTTTATGTGGCTGAAACAATCCTCACTCACAGAGTGGATTTGCATCTGTAATAGAGTTCAGGCTCTGTTTGTGAAAGGCTTTCGCTAGGCCTGACCCCGTGTCTCAGGAGCACATTGATACCCAGCACCTCGCCTGTGCCTTGTCCCACACTACAGAGAGCAGTATCATGGGAAAATGCACTAACTTAAAAGAATGCCAAGGAAGGCAAGAGGAAGGGAAAAAAATTAAAGGCTTGAGGCAGTTTTGGTGGTACTTAGCAGTGAAAATTACTTTGGCAAATAATAGAACCTACTGCTGGTAATTACTGCTAACAAGCTTCGCCCAGCCCAAATGTGACACTTGGGCTGATGTGAGAAAAGCTGATATAGGCCAAGCTTATTAAGCCTGAATGAAAGGGACCTTTTCCCTATGAAAATACAGCAACTTGGGGGCTTTGCAAATCATGTAATCTAGTGTTACCAATTATTCACTAAAACAGAAAAATGGTGCTGCAATATTTAAAATCCGCCTTAGATTTTATTCAACTTGTTTCCCTAATCCCAAGCAACTATAATCACGAACATCTTTGGTTTCCTAAACATGTACCCTTGGTGCCAAACAAAATATTGTGGGGACTTAGACTCCATGCTAAGGACCACTGGGAGATTTTTCTTACTTGATAGACAACAGATAACTTGCAAACATTTTCTCCCTGTGGAAAACTTACAGTCACCAAGCAAATATTCATATGTTAAAGCTACAGGCTTGTTCAGGTTGTCTCATTCATGATTTATTCATGATGCTAATTTCAAATAAAACGTGCTGTGGTTTGACACAATAATATCAGTTTCATCAATTTAAAATTTTCTTTCATTACCATGGAAAGGTGACCATGCACGATTTTAGTGCAGGATGACTCCTCTTAGACATGATACTTGCCTTGGACTTTGGCTGATATGCCGTATGTCACTCCATTATTTATTGTAAAAGAGATACTGTACTATGAGAGTCAACTTACACTTTCTGAGTTATAATGATTATGGAAATAAGGCATCTCGAAAATGTACCTCATTTATTACTATATATGTTGCATACAGAAAGGATCCTATACCCAACATAGGACACAAGCAATAATTAAAAGAGAAATATTTCTTGTGTGCAACCATGTTTCTGTGAAAGATAAATGCTTAATTCAGCATTTTTCAATCCAATTCTATTACAGGTATCTGACACATCCATAACCTTTAAATATCCTTATACTTTTATATTTTATAACAGAAACTAAGATACACATAATACCTCTACTATCTAGCAAATTACAAGTATTTTACATACAGCAACACTTAAATCAGTGACACAGAAAACATGGACTACTTTTGACTTAATAGTGTACAATTTTGACAATGCTTCAAAATGATGTTTTTATTTGTTCTTTGAGAATTTCATACACCGTGTTTTGATCATATTTATTCTCCTTCCTCCAACTCCTCCTCGATTTTCACCATCTACCCCTCCATTCAACTCTCACCTCCCCCACTCCCACTCCGGATTCTTTCTCTATCTTAAAAACCATTGAGTCCAGTTTGTTTTGGGTGACTACTTCTAGACGTGGGACCTGACAGGGAGTTTGTCTGATATACCAGGTGTCATTCCATGGCAGAATACCAACTTTCTCTCTCTCAATAGCAATTGAATGCCAATACCTCCTCAGCTGGGGTTGGGACTTCCTTCCTATCTCTTTTTCTCCCTACTGGGATTTTGCCTGGCTTGATCTTATGCAGTTTGTGCATGTTGCAAGTTGTGACAAATTTTTAACTTCTTAATGTGCTTTTCACTTCTTAAAACCCCACTAGTGTTCTCTTAACTGAATTATTTTAATACTTTCCATAACTTGATATTCTGTGACATAAGTACATTGGGTACAAAGTAATATTAAGACATGCCATACAACTCTTAACAGTTTAACAAAATTCACATAGACACAGTCTATATCTTTACACATTGATTTTGTAGAAATAAACTAAAAAATACATTTAAATAATGGATCAAGGTAGTAAAGCCAAGGAACCACAAACTTATCTATCTATTGGTTCAACTTGAAATGTGCATGTTTAATTTTTAAAACTGTTACTTTATGATTATGGAATTTTAAATGTACAATGATATTCATAGAAGAAAGCATTTAATGATCATATCTGAAGAATTAGGATTACAAACCGTACAGCAATTCAATCTGTAATCAGAACAGAGGAGGTAACATTTGAAAGCTCCAACATAGTCCACAGATAATATGTTCTTCTTGGATTGAAACTACATCATGTATGAGTTAAAGAGCCAGGAAATTAATATTGTGCATATTAAAATTGTGAGATTAATCCTGTAAAATAAAAAATAACTCTTATATTTGTTACTTATACTTAGATTGAGTTAACTAATGTGTAATAATTATTCATTATTCTGTTTGCATAATGATGCAAGGAGACTTGGTTTTCTTCTATTAAGATGTTTGTTCAGTCTATGATTTTTATGATACTATAAAATTTATTTTTAAATGATTCTACTTGCCATGACTTCTTGGAAATTCCTACCTGTAGTGGATAAGTTTGATCAAATAATTCCTTATTTCCCTAAATGTGGTAAACACAGAATTAGCTTATAAAACTGTACCCCACTAAGGGAGAGCAAATGTGGATGTCAAATCTCTCAAAGCAAAATAACACTGTGTATATAAAAGATACTTATAATCAATGAGGTCAGTAGTTCAGAAGGGCAAACATCATAACAAGATTAGAATTAGTTTTAATACACTAAAATAAGGCATCCTGTCTGGTTCAGTAATCCCTGCAAAGAACCCTAACAGAGTACATTAAGCCAAATAGATGAGTAAAGAATTTAATTTTCCTCATTTATACTTTATATGTGTGTGTTTTATGACATTTTCTTGACCTTAGAAAATGTGCATACAGAGCAGAAATGTACTGTAATTTTCTTTAGTAGGCATGATGGTATAAGTAAGACACCTGACTTCGCTGCTAATGTGAACCACGTTTGTTCCTGGCATTGTGATGAGTGCATGTGTGTGCCTTTGTGCTATCTCACAGGAAAAATAAAGCAAATCTGCAAAGCAAAGGAAAGAAGAAATGAAATAGACAGACAGAAGTCACAGACTTAAAGGGGACAGAAGTGAATATGGGCTGGTGTCTGCAAGAGCAAGTGTCGCTGAGAGGTGTGGAGGAAGAGGTGGATAGAAAACCAAAGACTGTAAAGTACGCTGCCTCATCAGCTGTAGATCCTATTTCTACAGTCATAATTCTATACACTATAACACATACAGAAATCCTGTTGTTTTAGTGATGCCCTTTTCAGCTTTACTGAAGTATAACTGCAAAATAAAAAATTATGAGTTTAAGGCATACAATTTGATTTTTTGATATTCATATGCATTATATTATCCCAATGCAAAACTTCAATAGATTAACAGTCTCATCGCTTCACATATCTTCGTGTATATGTGTCTGTGTTATCTCCTAAGAACTTTTTAAAGCATTTTGATATGTCAAGTGGGATGCTTTTGTTGAAGATGGAACTTTTACAAAAGTAACCCTTTCTGTGCTCTAATAGTACATTTATAAGTTGAAAAGCATATAAACTTAATGATAGAGTATAAAGACTGCTTTTAAGACATACAAACAGATGTGATGGCTTATCATATTCCTTAAGCCATGTGCTACTATACTGAAGTTCATAACAGAGAAAATTAAGGGAAATAATCAGTTTATGAATGAGAATATGGACATTGAAATAAAATACTTATTCTGCAAACTGGGTTTCTAAGTTTTTATATATAAAATTATATATACATGTGTTATCTATTATGTTTACAAACAACTATACTATATGTATAATACATAATGTTTTACATATAATTTAAAAGTTTAGGTATAATCATCACAAAATGAGACTGACCAGTGAAAGTAGATGCACACTGAAGTCTTTAGTAGCATAGACTCTCAAAAAGAATTTTCCTTATGTAATTCTAATTGTTCACAGTGTGTGTTACTATTATGCCCAATTTTTGAAAGTGGTGCTTCCTTTGGGTCCTTCATTTCCATTCTTCTCTCTACAACAACTCATAAATTTGCGTCAACTCTCCCTCTTGTTTCTCCTGGATCTGTTACTGCTATTCCTCTTTTTTCTCTGAGCACTGATACAGTCTCTAAATGTGCTTCCCCACCATGAACTCCCTGTGCCACCCTCTTCAGGGACACTTGGTCTACATTCAGCATCAAAACTCTGCTGATCTCCTTATTATCTTTGGAAATATGGGCAATCCTGATGAAAGCTCTTTGAAATAAAAACCAAACTCTCTTCTCAACTAAGTTGTACTCACTTGCCTACACATATCCATGTTCTTCTAAAAGATGCTGCAGTTCTTTGACTTGGACCATGATTTTGTCCCACATCTGAACAATCCATCATTGAGCTGTGCTTTTTCCCTCAGTCTCTCTACCCTGCAAATTATCAAAAATGACTTCTATTCTGACATCTGCCCTGATCTTACTTTCTGTAGTAGTATCATCCCTTATCCAAACATGTCTGACCCTTTTTAAAATATATGCCTCATTAATTCCCAAGAATACCTAGTGATTTCTTTCAAATATTAACACTAAATTATTAATATCAAAATTGGGCAGACAGAGAGATGAAGGATTTCTGAATTAATAAACACAATGGAAAGGTACTTATAAATATATTGTTTTAGTACATTAACATACTTAGTTTTCCCACCAGATAACAAAAACATATATGTCTTTAAATAAGTGACGATTGGATAAAAGTCATCATGTTTACATCATTTCAAAGTAAGAAAATGGAACATTTGAGTGTACTCAGTTTAAAAATATGAAGGCAGATAAAGGTTGCTAAATGTTAACAGAAGATGTTTTTAACTTTCCCTCATGGGCTTTTGCACTTCTAATTTGATCCATTAGGGGATATAACATTTTCCACAATCATAAAACAGGTTGTGCAATGTGCAGTAAAGAATAGTCTTTCTATTACAACTAAATTGATGACCTTATGGGAATTCCTTCAAAATATGAGAAGGACAGGTTTGGCTCAAGCTTTCCAAAGGAAAGCCATGCCAATCATCTAGAAAGCAAAGCATAGTTTTAATGGTTTCTGTCACATTACTTTTTATTTCTGTGAGCCCTACTGAAAGCTGCCATCTTAAAGCTTTTATTCGGGATGTTACATGTAAAAAAAGATTGTAAAAAATAGTATAACACTGGAATTTTTAACTTTTCATATTTAATTAATTTCTGAGATGTTTTACAATGAATCTCGAGGGGTGTATTTTATATTTCCCACCCTGCACCACCCACTCAAGACGGATATTACTTAAATAGATCCTATTATGTTTTTATACAGTCTAAATTATAGTATTATTAAATTTCCCTTAACTATGAAGATACTAAACATAACTGCCAGAGCTGAATATGTTGTTTATAAGAGAAAAATGATCAGAAAATCAGTGTCAGTTTGCCTATTCTATGTCTTTTATTTTAAAACTTTCCCATCTAAAGATCTAGTAAGTATAACAGGAATTTTAAAGTTCACCTCAAATCTACACCATCCTAATTTACTCCAGAATATTATCTATATATCTTTAATGTTTTGAGTACAGCATCAGATGTTAGACTAAGAATAGCATCTTAGTGGCAAGGCACAGTTTCTTTAATTTCTCAAAGTTTTAGAGTATGTTATTCTTGTCAATTTGTCAGAGTAAATGAAAAAATAAATAGAAACCCCATACTTCCCTTCTACAGCATCAAGCAGCAGAAGAAGTAGGAGTCAGCTATTTTACGTCAGGGCGATTTAGGACCCTCTGTTTATTATCAGGGTTGTGGAAAATAGGCCAAGGATGTGTTTAGCCTGAACAACTTATATATCTTTTGTGGGGTCCTGACAATGTCTGTGCCATGATGTACAAAGACTTTAGTTCTAAATTAGACTATCTGTATAAAAGTGGTTTGAATTTGAATAGTAGTTAGTTTTAGTGTTCAAATACTCAGAGTATCCACTATGCCGCCATCCACTAATTTTCAATATTTAACTGCCTGTCATGAACTGTAAGAGAATAACATGTTCCAGCTAGATTTCCAAGCATTACAGATATCCGAGAGACTCTTCTATGTCTGTCCCAAACAGTGAAACTTTGCAATCAATCCTATGCTCGTGAAAAATTTTCCGGTTTGGTGTGAGGATGGCCTCCTGGCCCCATTAATATTTTTAAAACTCTTTTATTGGGCTGGCCATCTCCTCTGTTCTCATAGAACACTACCAAAAAATGTGCGTTTAGTTTTTGTTGCAGCAAAGATAAAAGGTGAGCTATATTTCTGAACTTGAAATTTTCAGACCATAATAGTATTTTCTCTCCTTGGTGCTTCTTTCATTTTACCAACTGGGTGACTTGTTGAAGGGAATAAAGAAAGAAGGCTCCACACAGGGGAAGCCACTGATATCATTGGCAAGTGAAGCTCACGACAAATGAGATATTGTACAGGCAAACACAAAATGAGCTTTCACGCAGGGCTCTGTCAGTGTCGTTCATTCAGCTTTGCCTGAATGGATCACCCTCTCATGATTTATCTTCCATTCATCAAGGCAATGCTTCGCATCTTTTCAGTTGTGATGGATAAAACCTTACTAAATTGACTACTGCCTGCTGAGCATTGTGGAGCCTGAGAACTGAACAGGAAGGGGGATGCAACCATATTTCATTCATCTAGTAAGTCAGCCATGCTCAGGAGAACTAAGGACTCAGAATTACAAAGATCCTGTTTCAAGTGGCCCACAGATCTGGGCCACAGAGTGGTCAAGGATCTCTGTTAGTTTTGTGGACTTGAGAGAAAAGTGGAAATGCAGGTTGGTAGGCAAACTATGAATTGAGAATAATTGGTTAGCAAGGAACCACCATTTCTTTAGATATTAATCTAGATAATATATAGTAAGTACATTTATTTCAAATATATCTATTTTAGCACATAAATAGTTGTATCAAATAAATACTAAGATTCTAACCTGCATTACAACAATAAAATTAATTGACCAATTCTTCACTTTCTAGAAGACTATCCAAATACCAAATAAAAATAATGTATCATATATAAAACATATTAAAGAATTCTTAAGTTTTTGGTAACATGAA
Organism: Peromyscus nudipes; assembly: GCA_902168325.1. Classification (NCBI taxonomy): domain Eukaryota; kingdom Metazoa; phylum Chordata; class Mammalia; order Rodentia; family Cricetidae; genus Peromyscus; species Peromyscus nudipes. The sequence continues at coordinate 11,075 of CABHPH010132468.1, read as the reverse complement.
CTCCTTACAAGTCTATTTAATCTATTCACACAGAAATTAATTTGTTCACATTAAAAATAGGAACAAGTATGTCATATATTTAAAAAAGAAGAGCAATCACAAAATTTGTTTGCATATTTGTGTGTCACTTAAGAACTAGTTAAACTTCCAAGCATAATGCATTGACGTGAATAACTTTTTTTTTGTTTTAAGGGAAGCAGGAGTTGAAATTATGAGGCTTTGGTAAAAATGTATTTAATATTTTAATGAGGGGCACTATTCAAAAGAAAGTAATGGACGTGAGGTGGTAAAGAAATACATGGAAACTGAGTGCTTATCCTTGTTGGCATGTTTTTGGATTTTTCTGGCTGATTATTCTTCTAGTTATATTTGCTTTGAATTTTCACTTAAGAAGTAGAATGTACTTTGTGGAGAGATCAAAGTAAATAAAAACAATCCGCTACATTACCTTAAAGCATAAAGAACATTTCAAAATTGGTCAAATGTAAAAGGAAGGTAAGTACACTGGCATATGTCTTCACACACACACACACACACACACACACACACACACACACAACCACATTGCTAAAGTAAATAAATTAAGCTAATTAATCTCCATGATTTCTTTCCTAGATTTTGCTGACAAAATTTTCAAGGTTAATTTTTTTTCTTATAAAGAATGAATTACCTCAACTGAATGTACCAGGCTCTGCTGACTCCCCATGGGAGGCCTTGCTTTAAAGGAGGTGGGAATGGAGTGGGTTGAAGGGGAAGGCTGGGGGCTAGGAGGAGGGAGGAGAGGGGGATCTGTGGTTGGTATGTAAAATGAATAGAATATTTTTTAATAATAAAAAAAGAAAAAAGAAAAAAATGAACAATTCATTATATAAAGAAATGAGCTACAAAAACCTTGTGTTATATTTTTAAATAATTTTAAATTTGGGTAGCAGAATGTTAAGGCCATAACTTAAGTAAAGTAAATATGAGGAATCATCAGACTTCTCTCTATCCTGTTATTAAAAGACATAATGAATGGGTTTTATCTCATTACAAGGGCATTATATGACATTATAGTTACGATGGTATTATTTTGACTGCCAACATTAGTTAATAAGCAGAAAATAATTTAGTGATTTTAGTCCATGTGGGTTTTTTTGAGAGAATAACTGCTGATACACAGTATCACCTGCAAAATATACTAAAGCTTGTAAGTAGGTTTTATTCAGTGTTTTCTACCAAAAATATTAGCAGAACTTTTTTTCTTCCTCTTTTAAAAAATATGTTTTTAATCTGTATTTTATGTGTACAGGTGTCTTTGCCTGCATGTTTGTCTTTACAACACATATATGCCTTTTGAGCAGAAGAAGGGATCAAATCCCCATAACCGGAGTCAGGGTGAGCATTGGGATTGCTGGCAATCGAACCCAGGCCCTCTGAAAGTGCAACCAGTGAACCTGTGTGGCTGCTATCCAAACTCCTTTGCAGAGTATTTTCTATGTTTCAGGTTTTCTTCTAGGAAACTTAGAAGAATTATTGAATTATCTCTATCTCTATATTTGTTTATATCTATTATTTATCTATCATCCATGTGTCTATCTGTCATCTATCTATCTATCTATCTATCTATCTATCTATCTATCTATCTATCTATCTAT
>CABHPH010132467.1:44872-59597 GCA_902168325.1 Peromyscus nudipes | reverse complement strand
AGCACAGAGGCCCGGAAACTGGAGCTTGTTTGTCTTATTTGGGGAATAACAAGGTCACCAGGGTGTTTCGAGTGCAGTAAGATTGCCAGAAATAGTAAGTGTGTGGAAAAAGAAAAAGTGGGCATTTTGTTGTGTGCCGAAGTTGGTCTTGGGGTGAAAGACATAATACGACATATTTTAAAGTGTTTGTAATTGGAAATTCATAATAGGAATAGATGGGAAGGCGAGCAGAAATGAAATCAAGAATAATTCAAAGTTGGGTGCAATTAAAAACCTGCATCTGAGCATGGTAGCTAATTTCTATACTACTAGCACTTGGGATACTGAGACAGGAGGATTACCATTAGTGGCTACAGAGTGAGGCCCTTGGAAGAAAGAGGAAAATTGGCAGGAATTCTGGTGGGCAGTGAAGACTGACTGTTGTGGTAGTTGTGGGTAGGCAGAGCCCACAGCATGCGCTTCTGGATCAGATGCACACCAGCAAGAGAGAAGGGAAAAATAAATTCAAAATTTTGAGTCTGTGGATTAAAAAAAAATTTTTTTTTGACAAAAGATCTAAAGTTCAGCTTTAAGACCTTTTGTAAATTCTTCAACTCTCCATGTCAAGTTTCCTCTGTAGTATAAGGTTAACAGTAGTTCTTAGTAGGCTTCTGTGGAGATTGGATTAGCAAGTGAAGAGCAGGTGGAGCACCTCTGTTGGCCTGTTTATTATGCTGGGACATGAGGCGTGAGTGGTCATTAATAAGAAGAAAAAATGGGAAGGGATTTTCCGTTAAGAGTGAGATTTATATTATGTGGGGCTGTGGTGGCGCACGCCTTTAATCCCAGCACTGGGGAGGCAGAGGCAGGCGGATCTCTGTGAGTTCAAGGCCAGCCTGGGCTACAAAGTGAGTTCCAGGAAAGACGCAAAGCTACACAGAGAAACCCTGTCTCAAAAAACCAACCAACCAACCAAACAAACAAACAAAAAGAGTGAGATGTACAAGAAAAACAAACAAACCAAAGTATTGGAGAAACTGAAAGTAGTTCATTAAAGTTTAGAGCATATTAAATGTTTTAAACTTGATCTTAGTGGTGATGACCAGCCATTATGTGCAACAGGCACAATGGAGATATGATTCATTTCCTCCCTAGGAAGATCACAAGTGCAGTGTGGGAAATAGGTTGGTGTCAGGAAGACCGTTCAGAGCAGTGGGTCTCAACCTTCCTAATGCTGCACCCCTTGAATACAGTTCCTCATATTGTGGTGATCCCCAACCACAAAAGTATTTTCATTGCTACTTTGTGACTGTAGTTTCGCTACTGTTATTAATTGCAATGTAAATATTTTGGAGATAGAGGTTTGCCAAAGGGGTCAGGACCCATAGGTTGAGGATTGCTGGGTTAGAGTCTTCCAAGTAGAGCATGTCATCAAGAAACGTGTTTTCTTGAACACACGAAGGATGTATTTATTTGAGAGATATGGAGCTGTGGAATCGAAAGAACTGGGGCTGCTGGAGAGATGGCTCAGCAGTTAAGAGCACTAGCCAATCTTCTAGAAGACCCAGATTCAAATCCCAGTGCCCACGTGGCAGCTCAGCCATTGGTAATTCCAGTTTCAAGAGATCTACACCCTCTTCTGGCTCTCTTGGGGCACACATGCATGCAGGCAAAACACCCATACACATAATTTTTTAAAGGAGCTTGATTAATTATATACATACAATATGAAAGAAGGAGGAGGGAATGGTCAGTTTTCTGGCTTAAATGTCAAAGTAGATGGACCCTCCCAAAGACAGGTTAAACTACTGTGTATTGTGTTGTTATAGTTAATCACATTTTAATACAATTATTTATCTATTTAATAACATTAATCCAATTATTATAATTAATCTAATTACTAATCACATATTTAAGCTGATTAATTAAGAATCACCATTAATTTATTTGTTATGCCTGTACTAGAGTTCTTAGTGCCTTTAAATTGTCTATATATGTCTGGGTATGTGCACTGAGTACAGTTGTCCTTGGGAGCCAGAAAGATATTCAGATCTCCTGGTGTTGAAGTTGCCAGTATTGTGAGCCACCCAGCGAGGATTCAGGGACTGACCCTCAATGGTGCCCTCTGGAAGAGCAGGCTGTTCTCTTAACCACAGAACCATCTCTTCAGCCCCTCTATTACAGTTATTTAAAGAAATGGGACCAAATTTTGTATTAATTTTTGTCAGTAGATGTCTTAAAATGAGACTTATTTTAAAAAGTGAAAGTAGAAGGGGACTGTTTGGGAACAGGATCATTGGGAGTTGGGGTGGCAGTTAATCAAAATACATGTGCATGCCATGCCATGATGAGATCCTTTGTTGTGCATAGTTAATAAATGCTCATTTTAAAAAGAATAGGAGCCGGGTGTTGGTGGCGCACGCCTTTAATCCCAGCACTCGGGAGGCAGAGCCAGGCGGATCTCTGTGAGTTCGAGGCCGGCCTGGGCTACCAAGTGAGCTCCAGGAGAGGCGCAAAGCTACACAGAGAAACCCTGTCTTGAAAAACCAAAAAAAAAAAAAAGAATAGGAAAAAAGTCAAAGATTTATTACAAAGGTTACCTCATGATTATGGCAGCTATCAAGTTCTAAGATCTTCAGGAGGAATTAAGCTAACAACAAAATAGCAAATGATTTCATTTTAGTGTACGCCAAAGGCCTATGAACCACAAAAACTGATTATTTAGTTCAGATCTGAAGACCAGAGACTTCGGACCCAGAGAAACCGAAGTCTCAGTCCAGAGCTGAAGGCAGAAGGAAAACACTGGTATCTGCGTTTGAAAGCTGTTAGAGAGGAAGTCTTATTCCCTTACTTGGGAGAGGATCAGTCTTTCTGTTCTCAGACCTTCAGCTGATCGGGCCCACTACATTATGAAGGACAATCTGTTTTACTCAGCCCACAGTCTGTTAATTTAAATATTAAATCTCATCCCCAAACACAGAAACATCCACAGTAATGTTTGACCAAATATCTTCACACCATGTGTCCCAGAATTGACATATAAACTAGCCACAATAGCAAACTATATTTTATGGCTAATAATCATCACTTTCTTGGGACTTTTTCAAACCTCTACTGATAGAGGACTTGGTGGTACAAGCCTCTCACATCCTTGTTACTTGAGAGGTTGAAATAGAGAGCCTCAGGCACATGAGGCTACATTGAGTAACATAGCCAGACTATATCACAAATATACAAAGGACGATTACTAGTAGTGGCTTTTACATTTAAACATTTATTAATGCAGGATTCTGTTATGTAGCCTAGGTTGGCCTCGAAACATGTAAGCCTTCTGCCTCAGCCTCTGGTTTTAGATGTTTGGTGTTTTGTTTTTAATATAAGCACCAATTCTATATGTTCCCTTTAGTTATGTCTCCTTAACCTAGACAATGACATCCTAGCGTCTCTTTTTGTTGGGGGGGAAATTGGATCCATGCCTGTTGTGGATGAACTAGAGTTCTGGATTTCTCAGAAAGTTTCCTCAGTAAATTCATGAAAATAATATTTATTAAAGTGTTCTCTAGGTGATAGGGTACTTGGTGTTGTATCCTATCACCTTACTATTGATGCTGCTAAGTTTGATCATTTGTTTACCTTTGCAGCTGCCAGAAACCTTTATTTTCCCTTCATTAATGTACGGTGTGGTGGGTAACACAGAGAACATTCTGTTCTTCCCTCTTACCACAGTGGTTTTAGCATTCATTTGTGCTGCTCAACTGAAGCGATTATTTTGAGATTTTAAAAGTGGTGATTTTTCAAGCCAGGCCTTGGTGGTGCACGCCTTTAATCCCAGCAATGGGGAGGCAGAGGCAGGCGGATCTCTGAGTTCGAAGCCAGCCTGGTCTACAGAGTGAGTTCCAGGAAAGGCACCAAAGCTACACAGAGAAACCCTGTCTCGAAAAACAAACAAGCAAACAAAACTGGTGGTTTTTCAGATTTCTTACTATTGCTAGGTTGTATGGCAACCTATAAAAGTTCTTTCACTTCGTTTACGTACACTTAGAAATAGCTGTTTTCGAGAAAACAACCTAAAGAAAGATCACTTGTTGCTATTATTACTACTAGCACTGCTGTTTCTGTGACTCTTGTGTTCTTAGGAGTCCCTCAGGATACGGTCGAGAAAGTTCTCTAAAACAAAGTGCCTGAATTCAGCAAGGGATGGCACTGGCCTTGGTGAGTGTGTATCCGTGTGCATTCTTCTTCTTCTTTTGTTTAAAGTTCTTTGAGATTTTCAACAACATGTTCTGATCATATTCTATTCCCAAACATACCTCTTCCCAGATCCACCCTAGCAAGCGTGCATACTCTGTGGCTCCCCTGGGTCTGAAGGAGGAGCTCCAGGTAAAGAGGGGATCACTACTGTCCATGGAATCAGAGGTCTGACCTGGGGGTCCTAACAGACTAAATTTAGTGACTTACCACTCAGTCCAGTGAGAGAGGTGCGTGGAAGTGAAGTAAGAAAGGAATTTATTAGCATGTCCATTTTGTAAAGAAACAGGAAGAGAGTGTCCTAAGCCCTGTCTTAGGGCCCTGACAGAAACCCGGGGATTAAAGGGAAAAGAACAGAAGCTGAGAGGCAGGGGGCAAACAGCATACCTAGTCCTGGCCAATCTGCCTTGGACAAATGGATCAGTCATTATTTCATGCTGGTTCTGTAAGGTCCTGATAGCTCACTCCAGCGAAGTCATTACTGCTGAGGCAGCCAGTGCTGGTACCTGTGGATCCCATCATGGGTGATCGATCTGCAAAGTTCTTAGTCTCTTGAAAATAACTTAGTTATTCTTATCTTGGTGACATTAGCCTTGAAGGGGGACTAGAAGTTGTGCATCGTGATTTAGGACTTTAATCCCAGCACTCAGTGGCAGGTAGATTTCTGTGAGGCCAGCCTGATTTACATACCAAATTCCAGGCCAGCCAGAGCTACATAGTGAGGTCTTGTTTCAAAAAGAAAAAACGAGGAGTGGGGGTACTAGCAAGGCTAGATAAATTAGGAGCTATCAAGCTTTGTTTGCCAGTTGTCAGAGAGACACTCCTTAAATGATTATATGCAGAGCTGAGTAGAAATCTGACTCAAAGTTTAAGGTCGCAAAAGAGGTAATAGTTGCAGATCCAAGTCTGTGATTTGAGCCACTGTTAAAACTACTGTGCTTGGGAACAGGGATTCAGAGTTCAAGGAAACAGAAAAGGCCTTGGGCAGGAGCCATTGAGCAAACAGTTCAGGCAGCTGCGCTATGAGGAAAGCACTGGACCTCGAGAGGTTTTACGCCGACTCAGGGAGCTCTGCAGACAGTGGCTGCAGCCTGAGACCCGCAGCAAGGAGCAGATCCTGGAGCTGCTGGTGCTGGAGCAGTTTCTGACCATCCTGCCAAGAGATCTGCTGGTCCAGGTGCTCGAGCACCACCCAGAGACTGGGGAGGACCTGGTGGGAATACTGGAAGATTTGCAGCGAGACCGTGGAGAAGCAGGACAACAGAAGGTAAGGGGTATAGGTGTCCTTCTGCAGGAAAGTAAGAAGTGAGCCCCAGGTCACAAAGGTGGACATGAGCACAGCAGTGGGAGGGCACTGCTCACTGCTGGTCATTCAGCCTCACCTCACCCTTCCGTCCCCTGGTGTGAGGAGGCTCTCCATTCCTCTGCCTCTGTAAAGTTCCTCTTTGTTCTCCTTTCTAATACTGAGATAGCTTCTTGTAAACCAGTTTCCTAATTATCTGTACTTATCTCTAGGACCCAACCCAAGGAAACAGACAGACTGTGCTGGTCCTGACTGAGCGGGAGGTGCGGAAGCAGCCTGAGCGGGAAGTGCGGACGCCTGAGTGTGAGGTGCGGAAGCCTGAGCAGGAGGTGCGGAAGCCTGACCTTGAGGTGCGGAAGCCTGAGCAGGAGGTGCGGAAGCCTGAGCGGGAGGTGAAGACGCCTGAGCGTGAGGTGCGGAAGCCTGAGCTTGAGGTGCGGACGCCTGAGCGGGAGGTGAAGAAGCCTGAGAAGGACAAGTGTAAGAACTAAATGGAATTCTTTTGCATTTGAGTGAGGGTAGGCCATGCGGTGCCCTTTGCCTTGGTACTCTTAGCTTTTTGTGTTTTGATTTGATCAGGTCTGTTGTGGCATAATTTATATACACAGTCCACACCATAGCCTCACTAGTCGGTGAGTTGTTTTGTATATACAATTAACTTAGTCAGTTCCACAGTTAAGATTTAAAAGATGAACCACAATTTAAATAAACAGCATGCCAAGGAGAAGTGGATCTGGACCCGGACCTACCTTCTCTTACCCAAGGCAAAGAAAGAATCTCAGGCACGAGTTTCTTTATTCATTGTCTTATCTCTTACAAATCACCATAAATGGAAGCAGTGAGGGTGGTGACTCGGCCTGGTGTTTTGTTTGTTTGTTTGTTGTTGTTGTTTTGGTTTTTGTTGGGTTGTTTTGTTTTGTTTTTGGTTCTCCTTTGCTACTGTTCTATTCCTTATATTTTTCTTTCTGATACAACCCTTATCTCTCTCCCTACCCCCACTTAGTGTCCTTTTTTTCTTTTGTGGAGATAGGGTCTTCCTCTGTAGCCCGGTTGATCTCAACTGCAACTATGTAGACCAGGCTAGCCTTGAAATCTCCAAAGTGTCTTCTTGATACTTCCACTGAGTCACCTTCTGTTCTTTTCTGTTGCTTAAGTACAAATGTATTGTTTCCCCTTCCTGAAAACTCGTAGTGAATTGGGTAATGCTCTTCTGTTTTTTCACATGAAAAACTGTGACCATGTTGGGAAGAGGAACAAAGAGATGCAGCTCAACCCCCAAGTTCAATAACAAGTTGTCCCCTGCCTCCCACTCATAGATACTTCCGTCATGCCCCATTTCATTTCCCGTTTTCTTCTAGTTTTTCTCTCTTCTGGGTCTCCCCTGCCTCATCCCTTCTGTTCCCTGCTTTTCCAAGTCCCCTCCTTGCTCCCTTTATCCTTCCTCTATCTGGTCAGTGTCCCATACGTGCTCTCTGTTACATTATATTATTATAGTTTCTGCCTGGCTTCTCTTTGTCTTTCCATAGTTAAAGGGCAGGGTTTTGTATTGTGCTCTGAATCTGTTACAGCCCCTAACCTTGAGTAAACAGTATCTATTGATGATTGGCTATTCTTATTTTTAAAGCTGACCTCTGCTGTCTTCTCTGTTCAGTATTTTAGAAAAACTTGCAGCATATGAATAGGTTAAGGAACCTCTATTCCCCTCTTGGAGGGCAATACTTCATATTTCAACAACATGATGTTTTTGCAAATTCATTATTCTCAGGGTCTTGTGGCCCAGGTGCTGTTGATTTATTGAGAAGGACTTAAACTACTTTTCTAAGATTACATTCTACTCAGTGATAAATTGTCACTATGCCAACACATTTTCATTTTTCAAAGTACCATCCCTTTTTAATGTGATGGTCCTTGGGTGACCTAGTTTTATGCTTTTTGTTCCCCATGTGACAAATCATGATCAAGAATGTACAGTCATGCTTAGTAGCTTCTGTGTGTGTGATGTATATCACATAATAAAATTTAGAACATTTAAAATAAATTGCCTCTTACCACGACCCCTATCCTTCCGTCAAGGCAGTCATGGTTAACAATTTCTTGGATGTCAAGCTTGATATGTTGACACTAATCTCCGGACTTGAGAGGCTAAGGGAAGAGGGTTTATGTTAGGCCAGGTTATTCTGCATATTGAAACCTTACCTCAAGAAAAAATAAAAATCAAAACCACAGTTTCTTGTAAATCATCCCATATATATTTTAAATAATCATAAGCAAGCAATTTTTTTTAACTTTGTAGGGACTGAAGAGAAGGCTCAGCTGTTGAGAGCACTGGCTGCTTTAGCAGAGGACCTGGTTTCAGTTCCCAGCACCCACATGGCCACTCAAAACATTCTGTAACTCCAGTTCCAGGGAACTGGGTGCCCTCTTAGGGTCTCCATGGGCACTGCGTGTATGTGGTACACATGCAGGCAAGACATTCATACACATAAAAGTTTTTCTTTTAATTCTTTTAAATTTGTACACATGGTTTGACTTAAATATTTCTTCCTATTTGCAGATTCCTTTTCCTGAACATGAGAAATTAAATAAGTGGTGATGTGTATATATTTAATGTTTCAGGTAAGGAAACAAGGCCTGGGAATGGGAAGCTTGTCATAGTGACAGACTATTGTGGAAGAATCAGATCATCTTGTACAACATCTAAACCCATGGAGGCCCACAGTGAGAACTTGCACTTCAAAAAGCAACCAACCATGCCCAAGGAGAAAACTAGCAGCCAATGCTTAGAAACTAAGGAGGGACTTGCCCAGCACTCAGCCCTGACTGAACATGAAAGGGCACATGTAGGAGAAAAGTCTCGTGAATCTGTAGTGTGTCAGAGTTCTGTTCCTACTGAGCAACAGGAAGTCCTCTCTAAAGAGAAAGGTCACCCCTGCCATGAGTGTGGGAAAGTCTTTCAGAGGAGTTCACACCTCATCAGACATCAGAAAATCCATCTTGGTGAGAAGCCTTACAAGTGCAAAGAGTGTGGAAAAGTCTTCAGCCAGAATGCAGGCCTTTTGGAGCATCTCAGAATCCACACTGGAGAAAGACCCTATCTGTGTATCCACTGTGGAAAGAACTTCAGAAGAAGCTCTCATCTTAATCGACACCAAAAAATCCACAGTCAAGAGGAGCCCCGTCAGTGCAAGGAGTGTGGGAAAACCTTTAGTAAGGCCCTGCTCCTCACCCACCATCAGAGAATCCATGGTCGTGCCAAAAGACATTATTGTAACGAGTGTGGGAAAGGCTTCAGTTTGACTTCCGACCTTATTCGACACCACAGGATCCACACTGGAGAAAAACCTTTCAAATGTAAAGTATGTCAGAAAGCCTTCCGTCTAAACTCACACCTAGACCAGCATGTCAGAATCCACAATGAAGAAAAACCCTACCAGTGTAGTGAATGCAAAGAAGCCTTCAGGCAGAAGTCAGGTCTCTTTCAGCATCAGAGACATCACCACAAGAGCAAACTGGCTTGACGAGGTTCTCTGTTTGAGATATCGGAATGTTACATTGACAAGCAAGCAGTGCTTTTTAAAAAGTCACCTTGGCATCAGAGTTCTTGGAGGCCAAATTGGAAGCCATTTGCCTCCATTGTTTTTCTTTCCTTTGTTTTAAAGCCATAATGAGACTATAATAATTTCACTTTAGGTGGTGGGATCAGAGTTAAACAATTCTTCACTAGAAGACTTCTCAGAGCTTTTAATGTGATAAGTACATGATTATTTATTTCTAAGTAATAGCGTCATGTATGAATGAAATCTTTGAAAACAGCAAGTCAAGTGCCTACAGATTTATATAGAATGAGAGCAAGCTGATTATTTTTGCAAGTACTGTAGCAGCAGGCTCCTGTAAAGTAAAACTAATGAGGGTGGGGAGATGGTTCAATGGTTAAACCAGTTGCTATGCAAGTATAAGGACAGTATTTTGGATCTCCAGCCCCCATGTAGAAGTCAAATGGGTATAAGTCAAATGGGTATAGTGGCCCGAATGTGGTCCTACCCCTCAGGAGGCAGAATGGAATCTTTAGAGCAAGTGGATTAGCCAGACTAGCTTTATCAACAAACATGGATTCAGGTGGGAGAATTTGGAGAGCAGTTAGTGGAATGATCAAGGAAGACTCCTGATATTAATCCAATTGCACGTGCACCCATACACATGTCTACCCCACACATGCAAACCACACACACACACACACACTCACACTAAAGGACAAAATCCCAAGGGGCTGGAGTGATGACTCAGCAGTTAACACGCTGCTCTTGCAGAGGATCCATCCATTTGCAGTTCCTAGCACGTACATAGCAGTTCACAACCATCTGTAACTCCAGTTCCAGGAGATCTGATGCCCTCTTCTGGCCTCCTTGGGCTCCTGTACACAGATGGTCCACATAAACTCACACAGGTACACACATACACAAATAAAAAAAATGGTTTAAAAAATTAAGCCCAAAATAAATCTAATAATGCTTGGAAATACACATTCTCAAAAGTCTAACGTAGGTTAACTAAACATTTTCTTACTGGTTTCACCCACACACTGACCTTGTATCCACTTTACCCATGAACCATCTGTGAGTGCCCTTCAGAAAGCAAAGATAGGTTTTTTTGTTTGTTTGTTTGTTTGTTTTTTTTTGCTGTTTAACTATGGAGCCTGCCCCTCCTGGGTTGACTCCTATCATTTTACATTTCCTACCTGTTTTAACCACAGTGTCACACTGTTATAAATCAAAGTTTTACGTGAACTGTGCAGGAGCCTGAGTCATTTGAGTGACCTGTGTTGAATTAATCTAAACAGCAGCTTTCCTGCTTGGCAGTTCTAGTGCCATTACAGTGACTATTTGAAAAACACTTTTCAATGAATGTCCCATGGGGGAAAATGATTTTTTCCCTTTGATACCAGTGATGAAATTTTAACTGATATTTATTTTGAAATAATTTTGACCATTAAGATCATCTTGGGGAGATGATCATGGTCACTGTGTCATTGACTGTCTTGCTACTGATGAAAAGTAAGCTTGCAGGACTCTTCCCAGGCACATCACCAGAATGGTGGAATTGCTTCTGGGTTGGGAATAGCACAGGGTATAGGTCTCCAAGAAAAAGGCTTCTTAAGTTAGGCCACTCTGGGAAGAAAAGTGGACCCCTGTAGTGATTCCAGCTTGGGTTCATACACTTCTTGTCCAACAGAGAAAGCTGGAGTCAGTCAAAGACTGATCCATGGTATCACTACTGTCTGAGTCTCTGGCCTTTTAGCCTCGTCATCATAGTCCGTGCATCAGTTTTTAAGGCCATATGATGGCTGAAGTTGCAGCTGTCATGCAAAGTGTGGACAAAAGAAGGTTAAAGAGGCTCCTGGTTAAGTCGGCCACTTGGAGCAGCTTTCCCCAAATTTGCTTAGCGTGTGTATCTCAGGCCAAAACTCTGACAAAGGAAGCAGGCGAAGGTCTTGTTTGTGCAGAGCTAAAACTGTGGCTGAAGGGATGAAAGGGAAGGTAGATATCAGAACCACACCTGCCAGTCCCTGGCCTGTTCCCTCCACTTAGATCTGACTGGCAGCAAGCCAACACCGTTTTCTATGGGGAGACCAGATGTGTAAGAGCAGTAGATGCAGCTCTTTGAAACACTGAAAACCTTTATGCAAAGTCAGTCCTGCTGCTTATAAGCTAAGAAACCTATTTTTTCTTCTGCCTTTACAAGAAAATTAAGTTGACATCATGGGTACTTTTCCCAAATAATTTGAGGGCTATACTGAGATCAGTGCCTAAACACTTAGCTCCATGTTAAAATTTTTTTAAAAAGGATTCTTTTCAGTTTAATGAGGAAGCATATAGGATGTCTTGTTCTTGTGGAAAAATTTAAAATCTGAAGCCCTGTATACTCTGAATTACTTGGATATTTGGTCAGGCATTTCTCTTTGGGTAGTATCTGTCCCTTTAATACCCAAATACAGAGTGAAATAGAAGACTGGTTGTCTCCACCCACTCAGTTCTCCCATTTATAGAAGATAAATGCAGTTATGACTTACCACTACAGAAAGAATATGAGCAAACAGAAATAGGAAGTTGCCAGGCGGTGGTGGCGCACGCCTTTAATCCCAGGAGGTAGAGCCAGGCGGATCTCTGTGAGTTCGAGGCCAGCCTGGGCTACAGAACGAGTTCCAGGAAAGGTACCAAAGCTACACAGAGAAACCCTGTCTCGAAAAACCAAAAACAAAAAAAAAAAAAAGAGGGAAGTAACTGGTTGTCTACATCATATCTTCATAAATTCTTAATTAGCTTATCTTTACTTCTGCCTCAGTCCCCCACCCACCCAATGCTGGGATTAAAGGTGTTCACCATCATGCCCAGCACTTGTGATAGAAGATAGATTTGTGATAGAAGTTTGTATTGTATTTTTTTAGTAATTTTTAAAGATATATATCTTTTTTAAATAATGTGTGTGTGTGGGAGGGGTGTCCAAGTAGGCCAGAGTTGTTAGATCTCCCTGGGAGCTAGACTTACAGGCAATGAGCTACCCAGTGTAGGTGTTGGGAATTGAACTCTGGTCCCCTGGAAGAGCAGTATGTTCTGCTAAGTCATCTCTCCAGCCCTATAACAATATAGTAATATAATACAACCAAAACACAGCCTGGAAGCTGACATTGTGTTGCATAGGAGACTGAAGCAGGGGGATCACAAGTTCAAATATAGCCTGAGCTACATGTTAAGACCCTGTCTCAAGCGCTAAGGATATATCTCAGTGGTAGAGCATTTGTGCAGCATGTGTGGGCCTGGCTTAGGTCCCCAGCACCACTAAGTTAAGTCTTAGCATATGATGAATCTCCTTGATGTTTAACTCTTACATCCATACAAAAACCTGCATGTAGGTATTTATGACACTTGTAATTCCTCAACCTCAGAAGAAAGCTAGCTATCCTTCAGTAAATAGAGCCTACTTTAGAACATGCTTTCTGTGTCTGTTGTTGAACATCCTTTTACATGCTGATTAATCATTTATCACTGGTTGTGTGAAAGTGATGGTCTTTTTCTGGCTTTTCTATTAACATCTTTTACTCCTAAACAGCATGGCCCTTAAAACTTAGAGAACTATCAAAATTTTAAATGTATATTACTTTTTGTCAGTTTGTGTGTCGTATTTACACAACAAATATATTTAAAACATTGTAAAAACATAATTTAATTATTGATAGTATAAAGAATACTTTCTTATGGAAATGGGAATATTGACAGTACTGTGAAGAGTCTATAAAGAGTTTAAAGTTTCAGAGTCATTTTTAATAAAATTCAAGCTTTATAAAGAATGTGAAGATTTTTGAATGGTGTTTCCTATAGCATTACTTATAAAGAATATAACCTAAGCCTACATTAATGAGGATATAGTAAGCATATATTGTAGCCGATACAATGGAATACCGTTGTTGTGATGTATAAACTAAGCTTATGGGGCTGGGAGAGGCTCAGTTAGTAAAATGTCTGCCACACAAGCATTTGAACCTGAGTTCAGATTCCCAGAGCCCATGTAGAAAGGTAGAGATGGTAGTGCACAGCTATAATCCCTCTGGGGTGTGGAGATTCCTGGAGCTTGCTGGCCAGCCTGTGAAGCTGCATCAGGGAGTTCCAGATTCAGTGAGAGATCTTGTCTGAAAAATAAGGTGAAGAGTAACAGGGCATCTGGCCTCGACTTCCGGCCTCCACACCCATATGTGCACGCTCATAAGAACGCATACAAAACAGTATTTTTTAAGAGGCTGCTATGGAAAAATTCCACAGTCCTAGAAAAATACTAAAGTGCAAAATTACATTGTGATTTCCATAAGTGCTTCAAACGCTAATATGCTGTGAACAACGCGTTTCAAGGGGTGTCCTGAGAATTTATAAAACAGGGAGACTGTGGAAATGGGTCCGCGAGTATCTGACAACCTAAGTTCAATCCCTAGGACCTACACAACAAAAGAAGAACCGACTCCAGGTTGTCCTCTGACCTCCACACCACCCCCAATTCGAACACTCACATAGGAAAGAAATGTAAATACGGATAATTCTTGGATTAACGCTACCTGGGTTTTTGTCACGCATATAAAATCTTTATATTTACTCGCCTTGCGGCTTTGTGCCCGTTTACTCATCCGGCTCCCGGCACAAGGCCTGGTAAAGGCTGACTGGGCGGCTGTCTCTATGGATGCCAGTCTGGGGAAGAAACTTTTTCTCTTGGGTGCTGGGGACTGAACCCAGTAAGTACGTCAAGCAAGAGCTCTCCCACTGGCACATCCCACAGGTTTGGGGTTGAAATGATTTATGTAAATGTACGCGTGACTTGGCGATTTGGAACCACCAGGAGAGGCTGGCTCCACCGGAGCACCAGAGACAGGGACCGCGCTCCTGAGGTGCACAGCGGCAGCCGGAAGTTGCCTCTGGGTCTCCAGCTCCGTCTACAGGAAGTGCCCCCTCGGTGCCCCGCTCCATCTGCAGGAAGTGCCCCCCCCCCCCCCCGGTCCCTCATCCCGTTGAACCCCTACCCGCTGAACCGCACCATCGTCGGCTCCGACTAACAGCAGGCACCGCCAGGCTGTGGCGCTCTGGCCTCCTGGCTCCGGTAGCAGCCTTTCCTGAGCTCGGCACATCCTCGTTGCACACCTTCCCTAAACTTTTGAGCAGCAAAAAGACACACTTAACAGCTGGGCGCTAGGCGCTGGCTTATATAGTCTTGGCGTAGATTGGGCACGCTAGAGCTCTGGCTAATGCACCTCAGGTACATCTATTACATTCGTCAAGAAGTCCATCAGTCTTTGTTGGGTACCAGGTACGTGCTGCGTTTGAAGAGTCTATGCAGAGGACTGCGAGGGGCAGGGATGGCTGTGCAGTGATCTGTAATAGAAGCTGGAGAACAGAGTGCATACACCTACCGGTGCGCTGCCACCCGTGTGGCTTAGTTTTCCCCATCCCTACATTAGGTTTGAGGGTGACCTCGAAAGATTATGCACGTACAGAGTAGGTCGCATGCCAGTGGGAATTCACATTGGAAGGATGGCCCACTACGAAGTGGGGAGGGAAAATGTCAGGGTGTGGTGAATGAGGAGCTGAGGAGACCATGGTTTTCTTGTAGGTGGGAACTAACTTCTTTTATTCCAGGATTAACTTTACAAGCGGAAAATAA
>CABHPH010132467.1:7338-44862 GCA_902168325.1 Peromyscus nudipes | reverse complement strand
TGGTGGTGGTGGTGGTGTCGTCGTCCTCTCTCTCTTTCCTTCTACCCACCCCATCCCACCCCCGTGTTTAATGGCAGTCCGTAGTAAGAAACAATTTTTCACTCCTCTCTCACACTACAACAGTGTGAAACGCTCCTCTGACCTCAAAAGGTCATAGAGATTTGTCCCCACCAGCAAACAAGCAATTGTTTGCTGAACACATTTTGATGTCCCCCAGTTCAATGTAGGTGGATGGATCCTGTATGTTGAAACTCAAGTACACAAGACATAATACTGGTTCCCATTTTCAGCCTCAGTTGTAAGCTCCAGTTTATTTTACCCATGCTTCTGACCCACTGGCTGGAAACCAGGGTTTTTACTACCCCTCCCAGAGCTCTCACAGAACTCAGGAAACGTTCTTACTGATGTGTTATAAAGTATATTGCAAAGGATACAGATGAAGCAGAAAGTGCCCGTGTGTTGCCTAGGATAAGATTAAGGGGTATGATGCTTCCATGCCCTCTGTGGAGGGGTCAACTTCCAACTGTCTGGAAGCTCCACAAATCCCACCCGTTTGGTTTTTGATGGAGACTTTATTATATAGGCATGATTAATTAAATAATTATTCAGTGGTCATCAGGTTAACTTACAGCTTATCCCACCCAAAGAATTTTAGGAGTTATGTGCAAGAAAACAGTAAATAACAAACGTATTTCACACTAACACCAGAGGCATGTTGAAGTATGATCAAAAGTGTGCTTTAGGAAATATTAATCCAATGATGGGAGGTCAGACGTAGGAACAAATGATTGTAATAGTGGATGAAAACGGTAACTAAAGGGACGGAAGGAAAGGATAGCTGTAGGAGGCATTTTGTAGAAATAATTAGCTGAACTCGATGATTATATGGGACCTGATGTTAAGCCTAAATACATGGGAAGTGCTGACGTCGATAGAAACGGAGAAATATACAATGAACACCACTGTGAGGGGACTCTGGTTTCCTTTCGATATGTGATGAAATGTTGGTGCAGGACAGGCATGGAGGCATCCTGCTAGCACGGGAAGATGCAAGTCTGCAGTCAAAAGGCAAGTTGGAGCCAGTAAAGGATGCACATGTCCTTGAAGCAGCTATGCTGAAATTGAGGTCACAAAAGGAGAAAGTGAGATGAGGGAAATAAAGAAACTGCTGTGTGTCGGCCGTGTCAGGTGTCCGTTGTTCTATTCAAAAAATAATAAAACCCTAAGAATGAAAACAGTTTCTTGGGGTTCTGGGGGTTGACTGCCCAGTTCTACTGCTGGTCCTACTTGGAGTTACTCATGTCACTGTGTTAGCCAATAAATTATCTAGGCGCTAGGCCCAGGTAGGCTTTAGCTTAGGAGCCCTGCCTCCAAGTGACCTCTACATGACTAGCTTGGGTTTCCTCACAGTGTGGTTGTCTTAGGGCAGTGTCTCGGGAGCTAGAGGGACACTTCCTTTTACTGTGTCATGTCATCATACTCTGTTTATCGAAGCAAGTTCTAGGCCAGCACAGATGTGAGAAAGAATTATGGGACCTTGCATGCCTGGCAAGGCCTCATTACAGAAGGCATGTGGTGATCAGAAACTTTGGAAGAACATTACCGTATCTGCACATAAAGTGAGATATTCAATGCATATCGATAAATGACCTCTGAACGGTACTGTGTTTCTGCCAAGACAGGTTTCTCCATGCGTCAACTTATCCCTCCTCTCTAGCTTAAGAGTAATACATTCAAACATTCGTACTGTTTATTAGTTTGGGAGGTTTTGCTGTTTTCAGTTTAACTGAGACAGAGTCTCTATATTTAGCCCAGGCTGACCTTGAACTTGCTAAATAGAGCACACTAGCTTCTACATGCTAGGATTTCAGGCATGCACCACCATGCCTGGGCAGTCATTCTTATTGTTAGCCTTTCTCCCCTCGTGGTGTATCCCTTACCTCTGGGCTCAACTCCTTTAGTGTTCAGGATATGATTTTGGTGCACAGAACCCTATGTGTACAGCATCGTGGAGACAAAAATAAAAATATGTTTCATAGGGTTTGGAAACTCCTGGCTTTAATTATCTGTTCAATTTTTAGACTGTAGAGGTTCGTTTAGCAGTACATTTCTGAAGCACAGCCTTCAGCCAAATGAGCCTTACTGCAGCTTCTAAGTCGGACATGTATGGAGCTTTGTCGGGTTCCCCTGCTGACAATGAAGATAGCCTTGTGACAGTGAAGGTGGAGGGTCCCACCTGGGAGCAGCCAGGCAGCTCGCAGGCGGGCAGGACCCATACTCAGGAACTTCACCGCCTGAGATTCCGGCAGTTCTGTTACCAGGAGGCCCCTGGGCCCCGGGAGGCTCTGGCCCAGCTTCGGGAACTTTGCCGTCAATGGCTGAGGCCAGAGACCCACAGCAAAGAGCAGATCCTGGAGCTGCTGGTGCTGGAGCAGTTCCTGACCATCCTGCCCAAAGAACTCCAAGCCTGGGTACAGATGTATCGTCCGCAGAGTGGGGCCGAGGCAGCGGCATTGCTGGAGAATCTAGCCTCGGAACGTGGAGACTCAGGACAGCAGGTGGGAAAGTAATGAATGTGCTCGTGTGTGAGAAATAGGGTGAGGAATGTGGGTTTGCTAGTGCTTAACCTTTTATTCTGAATGAATTAGAGAGGGACCACAAAAAACAGTATAGATCGCTTGTGTCCTCTTCACACAGATGTAGCTGTTGCTAACACTAGTTCCATGATAAGCCCCACCTACCCCATCCATTTTCCTACAAGCCAAATTCATTATTTTTGCATAGGCGTGCACATTTATGCAGTTTCCCGCCTTAACCAACTGTCAATTAATTGTAACTATGTCCCTTTACCTCCAAGTACTTCAGTATATATTTATGAAGATCAAGGAAATGCTTTTACAATCTGAATGTGATCACCTCGGTGTCCACTTTGCTCCATATCTACCACAGAGGACAGTGCCTTCTCCTGTCAGTCTTCGAAGGCATGGAGGGATGATTTTGCCCTTTCCTCACAAGGTCAAGGGAGTGCGCGTCAAGATGTCTTCTCTAGAGAATTATCATTTTTCTCCTTTGTAGTTACTTTGTAGTTTGTGGAAGATATTTTGAGATAGTGTACAGACCCTAGTCCTCATTACATTTTTGCCTATAGCTCATTGTGTGTTTCTGGGGACAGGTCCTTTGTCTGTCTTGCCTGCCTTGATTGCTGAGTCCTAGGATACTGAGGAGGGCCTGTCTGAGTGAGTTTGCTGTGTAATTGGCTGAATGAATGTGTCTCAGTTCTTCTTGCTGGAGGAGTAAATGGAGCTTGTTCTGTGTTTCCTTGAGAGAGTTTCTGGCTCCCCCCAGAGCACCTTTTCAAGGTGAATCTTTTGTCTCCAGGCCACTTTCTATGTTCAGGAACAGGACATGCACCTAGTGGTGACCGAGTATCAAGGTGCCACTTTGGAGTTCCAGAGCCTCCAGTTCCTCCAACCTGGGGTCCCTTCTCTGGCATGTGAACCTCCAAAACTCCCCCCAGAAGTGAGTGGTGAGTGCTAGAGGGTGAGTTTGCTGAGGACACTGGAAAGAGGTCACTGATAGATACATGGTTTTCTTAGAAGAGAACTGATTGTCTCTAAGCTCAAGGACTTCTTTCTTGTTTTTGTATACAAAGTAATTTAGTATCATATCATGCCCCCACCGTGTGTGTGTGTGTGTGTGTGTGTGTGTGTGTGTGTGTTTAAAGTATTTAAGGGCTGAGAGATGGCTCGGGTAAACATGCATGTCCCTCAGCGGACAACCTAAGTTGGATCCACAGGACCCACATAATGGAAGGAAAGAACCAGCTTTTTCAAGTTGTCCGCTGACCTCAGTGTGCATGCCTGAATGCATGCTCATAAACACACACACACACACACACACAAATAAATCAGACTGTTAAAACAGAAAATATCTTAGATCTACTTAACAAATTTTGAGTATGAAATTAATCATAGTGACACATGCCCATAGTTCCAGCTACTCTGCTGAGGCAAGATTGCTTGAGTCCAAGTTTATTTCTTTCTTGTTTTGTTTTTTAAAGCAAATCACTGATATGTTTTAAAAATGTCTACATCAATTTACAGTATGTGTGCGTGTGTGTGTGTGTGTGTGTGTGTGTGTGCTGTCATTTTGGTTGGAGGATGTTTTGGGTTTTCTTTGTTTTGTTTTGTTTTTTTTTGAGTCTAGGTCTCAATATGTAGCCATGGCTGCCTTGGAACTCACTATGTAGACCAGGATGGACTTGAACTAGATAGAGATCTACCTGCCTCTGCCTCCCAAGGGCTGGGATTAAAGACGTGCACCCCCACATATGTGTGTATTTGTGTGCTCACAGGAGCCATGGACTGAGTCTGAAGATCAGAAGAGAACTTGCAGGATTCAATTTTCTCCTTCCATTATGTGAGTTCTGGGGATCTCTTCAGGTCCACACGTTTAGCAGCAAGCACCTTTACCCACTGAGACAGCTCCCTGACCCCTCCTTTTTGTCTGTTTTCTACTGTGCTGGGAATCAAACCCAGGGCTTTATAGATGTTAAACAAGAATTCTGCCGACTGAGCTATATCCCCACTTTTGTGTGTTTGTGGGGGGAGGTAAGGCAGGGTCTCATGTAGCCCATGCCAGCCTCAAATTCACTCTGTAGTCATGAATGACCTTGAACTCTTTCTCTTCTGCCTCCACCTCCCAAGTGCTGGATTTATGGGTATATTCCACCAAGGCTAACTAGAGCCCAGGACTTCAAGAGCAGCCCGGGCAACATAATGAGACATTATCTTGATATATTAATAATAATATAGGCTACTCAAGCATACAATTTCTTATTCATGTTAGTTACCATGCTGTTCATTAAATATCCGTTACTAACTCTTTCTATAAATACAAGTTCATGTCTTTGACCAACAGCAAGTTCTATGGTTTTGGCAATTCTCATATCAAAGCACATTTTAAAAATTATACAAAATTGCAAACTGTTAGAATTGTAACATCTTATTTATCTTGCATGTATAGCGGGGGGAGGTGTTTGTGCACATGCCATAGCAGGTGTGGGTAGGTGTGGGGATCAAGTCCGTCCTTCCACCATGTGGATCCCGAGGATCAAACTCAGGCCCCAAGGCTTGGTGGCAAGCCCTTTAGCCACTGAGCCGTCTCACCAGCTCAGCATTATAACATCTTCTTACACAACACCTTCAATTAATACTTAGGAAAACCAAAATTCAGCTTAAACAATTTGCCCAAGGCCAACAGATTCAGAGGTACTTCTAAAATGTAAGGCTCTCGACCTTTGGCCTTTGTCTGTCATGTCTGTTTTATACTAAGAGAACAGGTCTTGTGTGAGGATTAACCATAATAAGCTATGTTACCCAAATACAGCATGCACCAGCAGCTTCTTCCTCCTTTCTCTATTACCTATGATTTTAATTTGTATTGTGTATGTGAGTAACTTTCATCTCAGTTCATAAAATCTGTGTCTTAGTTTAGATGTTTTAAAACAGAAGGTTTAGGAGACTGAGTCCAAACAAAGGGAACTTCCCAAGGCAATAGTGTCTCATGTAGGACTCTTGTCTCCTCTCTTTATAGGATTTGCTCCTCGGGGAGTAGGCTATCTCCAAGAAGAAAGTTCCAAAGGCAAGGCAGCAGAGGCTACCTCACCTAGGCTCCAGGTGAGCAGCTGTCCAGGTTTTTGGGAGCTTACTGGTGACCTTTCCTCCCCTTGACCTGTTTGTTGTCCTTCTCTTGGCCCGCTCTCCTCAGCCTGAAAACCTTTAGGGTGGTGCAGTTCCTTGACGTTCACTTTGTCACAGACTAATCACAAACCGTGTGCTCGTCATCCGAGAGCCTATGCTGATGGCTTCGGCCTTATTTTGTACCGTGTTTTGGAGGCACATTCAGATCTCAAGGTGTAGAAATACAGAGGATGGTATAAGACTCTATTCAGCCAGACTTGGTGTCACATATCTATAATTTCTGCACTTGGGAGGAAGGAGAGGTCACTGCAGAGGCAGGAGGGTTACTGCAAGTTCTAGGCCAGCATGGTTTGTATAGTCATACCGTCTCGGAGATACAGAGAGAGAAAGAGGCATAAATGGAGACAGAGACACATAGGATGGGCTGCGTCTTTCCCATGTAAGTCTTTTGTTCCATTTGTTCTTTCAAGGCACTGGCTTTATGGTACTGTCTTACCTGCTTTTCTGTGACTTCTTGTTAATCACATTAGACCTACTACCTCATGTTCTTATCAACTGCTTTACCTGTCTGAAAAAGGCAACCTACTTATACATGCTTTAAATATAAACCCAATTGCTGTAAATGTAATATAATAATAATAATAATATATGGATACAGACTTCAGTGTGATTATACCTGAGAAAACAACAAAGTAATTAGATGTTTGCACCAGTGTAAACCAATGTTCATAAATTATGAAGAAATAATATGAAGAGTCCAGGAAAGTCGGAGGGTAGAGGTGTATGTGCACACGAGATGAAAATTGATATTGAATCAAATTATAAAAGACCAAACAGACAGAAATTTAGCTGAAACAAAGCTAACATGTGAGTTGAATTTTTGTCCCCTCAGAAGGTATGTTAAGTCCTAATCGTAGGTACCTATGAAGATGGCCTGATTTGAAAATGAGCTCTTTGAAGATGTAATGAAGTTATGGGTAGGTCATTCTATGTTGAGAGGGCCTAAACCCAATAACTAATGTCCTTAGGCTAAGGCCAGTAAAGGCAGAAACACACAGGGAGAATGCCTTCGATGACAGAGGCTGAGATAATGTGGCACTTCTTCAAGTAGAGAAACACAAGGATTACTGGTAACATCCAGAAGCCAAGAAAAGAGTCAAGGAAGAACCTCCCCTAGGGCTTTCCAAGAGAACATGACCCGCTGGCACTTGCTGATACCTTGATTTTAGACTTCCGGCCTCCAGGACAATGAGAAAATACTTTTTTTTTTGTTTGTTTTTTGTTTTTTGAAACAGGGTTTCTCTGTGTAGCTTTGTGCCTTTCCTAGAACTCGCTTTGGAGACCAGGCTGGCCTCGAACTCACAGAGATCCGCCTGCCTCTGCCTCCCGAGTGCTGGGATTAAAGGCGTGCGCCACCACCGCCCGGTGAAAATACTTTTTTTTAAAGCTATTAAGTTTGTGCCCTGTTACAAGAGACTTGGGGAACCAATATAGATTTCTAGGCAAATTATATGTTGATAAAGGGGAGATGTTAAAACGAGATAATGCTACTTAAGCAAGGAAAGCTTTCTAAATGGTCAGCCCTGAAAACATACATACAAGAAACATTACAGACTGAGGAGGTTCTGTTTAGGAATACACACACACACACACACACACACACACACACACACACACCACACACCACATGTATGCATGTAACAACCATTAGTGAAAAAATAGGCCATGAATTTGAAAGAGAGAAAGAAAGGGTATATGAGAGGGTTTAGAGAGAGGAAGGGGACAAGAGAAATGATATGATTATATCATAATCTTGAGAGAAGTAATTTTTTGTATCAAAATAAGTCTGTGTGCACTTTGGAATGGGGTAGTGATGATGTAAACAGAAATCATCCAATCTTGAATGCACTAGACCTGCTTATCAGAGTCTATATCCAGTCTGGGGAAGACTGGATAGTGTATCCTTTCCTGGAAATGGGAAGAGACTATAGATCAGAACATAAAAGAAAATGTTGAGGGATTAATGAAAAGCTGCATGGTAGACTTTTGGTGACAGTATCAAATAAAGATGAAGAACCATAAGCAACCCCCAAAATAATTACTATAGCATATAAATTTTTGAAATTAGATAGCTCTGAAATATTTTAAGTAATTTTTATTAATGAAATTTTGCAAGATCTCTACTTTTACAGAGATCCAGGTCTATTCAAGGAGCATCAAAACTCCTTCTTATGTCTTTGATGTGCTCTTCAACAAAGTGAAGTCAAATCCATGTTGGTGACAGTGTCTTTACTCTGTGCAAGCTTTCTTCTAGGAAGCATTCTTACGGTATTTTATTTATCTGTTTTTAGTATTATTCCATAACCGTCTCAGACATCTTAGGCACAGGTGCAGTGGATGTGTGTTGGTGCAGGGTAGATCTGGCAGGGCACTCCTAAGCCCTGCACTGTGTGAGACAGTCCTGTGCTGCTGTGTGGGCTGTCCTACACATTGTCAGATGCCCAGTGTTTGCTCAGCCCTGAATGGCAGTGTAATGCGCAGATGCTGAACATAAGTATGTGGTGATATTGTGTTGCCCAAAATATTGTGCACCCTAATAAACTTATCTGGGGTCAGAGAACAGAACAGCCACTAGATATAGAAAATGGTGGCACTCACACCTTTAATCCTATCACTTGGGAGGCAGAGATCCTTCCGGATCTCTGTGAGTTCAAAGCCACACTGGAAACAGCCAGACATGGTGACTCACGCCTTTAATCCCAGGATGGCAGAAAGCAGAAAGGTATATAAGGCGTGAGGACCAGGAACTAAGCTGGTTAAGCTTTTAGGCTTTTGAGCAGCAGTTCAGCTGAGATCTATTTGATGAGGACTCAGAGGCTTCCAGTCTGAGGAAACAAGATCAGCTGAGGAATTGGCAAGGTGAGGTGGCTGTAGCTTGTTCTGCTTCTCTGATCTTCTAGCATTTACTCCAATAACCGGCACCGGGTTTGTTTTTATTAATAAGACCTTTTAAGATTCCTGCTACTTAAGTACTATGCCCTCAAAGGTCTCACATGTTTACAAAGTGCCCTGAGTGGCTGGCATCACAGATTAATATGATATTCAACATCTTTAACACTATCTGTGTTAGTTAGTATTCTATTGCTGTAAAGAGACAGTATGACCACTGTAACTCTTATAAAAGAAAGCATTTTATTGGGACTTGCTTACAGTTTCAGAGATTTAGTCCATTGTCATCATGGCAAGGAGCATAGCAGCATGCAGCATGTAACTGAGAGTTCCACATCCAGATCTACAGGCAGCAGGAAGAGAGAGACCCTGGGACTGCCTTGGCTTTTGAGGCCCTACAGCCCACCCCCAGTGACACTTCCTCCAACAAGGCCACGCCTACTCCAATGAGGCTATATTTCCTAATCCCTCTCAAATAGTGCCACTCCCTGATGACCAAGCATGCAAATCTATGATTCTATGGGGGTCATTCTTATTCAAACCATTGTCTTTATTCTACTCCTTGGCCCCCAAAGGCTTCTAGCTATATCATAATGCAAAAAAAAAAAATGCATTCAGTTCAACTTCAAAAGTCCCCAGAGTCTATAACAGTCTCAACACTATTTAAAAATACAAAATTCAGCCTGGTGGTGGTGGTGGTGGTGGTGGTGGTGGTGGTGGTGGTGGCACACACCTTTAATCCCAGCCCTCTGGAGGCAGAGGTGGGAGGATCTCTGATTTTGAGGCCAGCCTGGTCTACAGAGCAATTCCCAGGACAGCCAGAGATACAGAGAAAAACTTTGTCTCAAAGTGCACGCGCGCGCGCGCGCACACACACACACACACACACACACACACAAATCCAAAGTTCAAAGTCTCTTCTGAGACTCCAGGTAATCTCTTAATTGTAACCCCTGGAAAATAAAAATAAAAAAGTAGATCGCACACTTCCAACATATTCACACTTCCAACAACTTCCAATGGCACAGAAAAAAATTACCATTCCAAAAGGGAATAAAGGGGTATAGTGAGGAAATACTGGGCTAAAGTAAGACTAAAAACCAACAGGGTAAGCTCCAAATTCTGCATCTCCATGTCTGATGTCAAAGTGCTCTTCAGATCTCCAACTCCTTTCAGCTCTGTTGACTGCAACACATTTCTCTCTCAGGCTGTTTCCACACCCAGTCTGCAGCTCCCCTTGGCAGGTATCCCACAGCTCTGGCATCTCCAACATCTTGGGGTTTCCAATGAAATCCAGGCTTCATCTTCACAACTTCGTACAGTGGCTCTTCTGGGCCTCTGTGCAGGGATACCCCTGACACATGTTAGCCTCAGCAGCTTTCCTTAGCCAGAGAGGGAGACTCCCCAACCCCCTTCTTGTAGCCTTGACTCTAAAGCCAGAACCACATGCCCGAAGCTGGCAAGTTCTTCTGCTTGCTGGAGCTGGGACTTGGCCTGTTTGTTCAAATACATCTTCACCAGCTTTCTGCTGTCATGGTTCCTCTCACTGCCTAAGCTTTTCTTTAATTCCTTTTCACAAGTTGGAAGCTTAGTTGGATGGGCTTTTACCCTGAGGCCTCCACTCACTTTATTCCATTTAAGATCAGGTTTTTCTTTAAACTTTTTAGCTCCTTGAGCACTGGACTCAGCTCCATTATACTTCCTGGTGCTCCTCTTCTCCTCAAATTATACATTCTGTGTTTTCCCTTGCTCAGTTTGATCCTTTTCATTATAGTTCTGCATAAGATCTATAATGAAATCTGTAATCACTAATATATCTATAATCACTATAATCACCACACAGCAGAGTCAGTACTAGCCTGACTTGAAATCTCTCTGCCAATGCCATTAATCCACAACTCTTCAATTTAGCCTCAGGCAGATTTTTTGGACAAGGGCAGAAAGCAGCCACATTCTTCACCAAGATATCAAGAGAACTGTCTCTAGGCCACTTACTAATATGTTCCCCACTGGAACCTTTTGAGCTAGGCCATCATAATATAAATTGCTCTCATCATGACTGTCTCCCATGATCCTACTAGAATGTCCCATTAAGCCCCACTTAAAGCATTCAACTACTTTCCTAATCCAAGGTCCCAAGAACACGTTCTACCAAGTAGCATGGTCAGACCTGTCACAGCAATACCTTGCTCCCTAGTACCAACTTCTTAGTTACTGTTTTATTGCTGTGAAGAGACACGATGGCCATGGCAACTCTTATAAAAGAAAGCATTTCATTGGGGCTAGCTTACAGTTTCATAGGTTATCATGGAGGGAGCCTGTCAGCAAACAGACAGGCATGGTACTAGAGAAATAGTTGAAAGTTCTACATCTGGATCTGCAGGCAACAGGAAGAGAGAAATACTGGAACTGGCGAGGGCCTTTGAAGCCCTAATGCCCACCCCCAGTGACACACTTCTTCCAACAAGGCCACATCTCCTAATCCCTCTCAAGAAATGCCACTCCCTGGTGAACAAGCATTCAAATCTGTGAGCCTGTGGGGGCCATTCCTATTCAAACCACCTCACCATCTTGAGCTCTTCATCCACTTTTTTCTTTTTCTATTAGATGCTGGTGAAAACTGGGGAAGAAACAGCCCAGGCCTTTGCCTCAGAGGAGTGGTCCCATCTGGCTCAGAGGAGGCTCTGTGGGAACTCAGCTCAGCAGGAGGCCATGGGTGTAATAAGTAAGGACAGGGGCTCTAGCTGGCTCCATTTGTGCTTTTCTTTTCCCATCATTGACCCCAACCTCCTTGGCCATTGGGGGCCCACACATGCTGTGGGTTCTTGCCCTCCCTCCTGGCTTCTGCCTGCAGACCTATCATAGCCCTTGCTGTTTTACAGCCTTCCCAGGCGTGTCGTCTCCTGTTGATGCCCCAACTGTTAAGTCTCCCTGTGTTTCTATACAGTCGCCACCTCAGTGACTTATCTGCATCCTTTTCATTCCCATCCTGGTTCCACATAGCTTGATACTTTCAGATATCCTTTCATACTTCAAAGAAGCCCCATGAGTGCCCCTGCCTGATCCCTTTCACCTTACTGAGAGCACTACTCTCCATGTTTAATTTTCCTTAAATGTGCTGTGCCCTGTTGGGACCTCTCTCTAGCTGCTCTGGTACCCTAGTTGGCCTTTCTTGTTGTCTTCCCATACTATGCTACGTTTTCTTCTTTTTGGATGGGGGTATTCTTTTGGATTTCTTTGTTCATTTGTTCGTTTGTTTGTTTGTTTTGAAATACAGTTTGACTACGTGGCCTTGACTGGCCTGGAACTCACTATGTAGACTAGTGGCCTCAGACTCACAGATATCTGCCGTCCACTGCTTCCCAAGTGCCAGAATTAAAGGTGTACCCCACCATACCCAGGCCCTGTGCTACATTTTCTAGGACTACAAAAGCTCATTCCTGAGATATGTGTTGATATTTTTGGTCGCTTTTAATTGTAAATAATTATTCAATACCCTAGAGATTATTTTCTTTTATTTCTTCTGAATTTATAGGATAATTGTTATTTAGTTGTAATTCATGGAATAATTGTTAGTTAATGTATTGTTTTAGCAGAAGAATTGCAACTAACGATTTTGTTACTTTAGAGCAGGACACTTCTGCAGAAATGGTACAAGGTGGGAAGAACTCAAGAATACTCAACAGGTAAGTGTCCTGAGTGGTTCAGATCCTGCAGACATAAGAAGACATTGGATGGGAGCTGAAAAGCCGGGAGTCAAAGTCTGCAGCCCTGGAACAATACAGCCCAGGTGCCTCTCTTCTGTGATCATAAGATGCTTGGGCGAGGCTGTCCTGTCAGTATGGAACATCTGCAAAAGCTCAAGGCAGCACAGTTACCTCCAGCATCTCCTCATTGTTCTGTCCGGCTTGATCACTCTTCCTTGCTATTTTTATGGAAGTATAAATGGAGAAACCAAGAGACAGAGTTTAGGTGACGGTGAAACCGCCCTGGCAGTCGAGAAGGAGCTCTCAGAGCTGTGAGGACTTAGGATAGACAGGCAGGGCACTTCCAACCTCCATTAGGAGGCCTGAACAAGAAAAGGATCAAAAGGAAGTCTGATAAGGAGAAACGATCTATGGGATTAGGTGCTTCATAAGTGTTGGTTGGGAGCAACGTAGTGTAACGTAGATACCCCTAAAGCTGAAAGGGAAGATCCGATCCCAGGCAGATGGGCTTCCAGTGAAGCCATTACCTTTTCAGCAACTTGGAGGAGCAGGTGGGGAAGCGGAAGGAAAGGTGGGATAATTAACCACACATGGGGCAGGGTGTGGAGAGTCTCCATGCTAACGTCTGTCCATTTTAGGGAAACAGGAAGCTAAATCTGAGCTAATATAGAACTCTCTCTCTCTCCCTCTCCCCCCCCTTTCTCTCTCCCCGCTCTCCTCCCTCCCCTCCTCCTCCTCCTCTTCTTTCCTTCTCCTTCTTGTGCTATGTTGTAAACCCAGGGCCTTGGGGTGCACTCCACCACTAAGCCCTACCACAGCCCCTAAAATAGAAGTATCTTGAAACTAAAAGAAAAAGGAGTGAAATTTTGAATTAAGCTGGTGAGGACTGAGTGAGTTCCCCTATGGGACAGATGTGACACCGCTGACTTAGCAGAGAGTTATACCTGGAGCGTGGGAATCTGCCCTTTTGCTTGTGGAGGTATGCAGCATCAAATGCCTGAAACCATGAGTCACGGTGCCTGTAAGAATGAAAATACTTCATTGTTTCCTGTAACAGACACTTGGAGGTAGCTAGTCTGATGTATCAGTCCTAATGTGATTTCAGAGTTCAAGCCTCTGGAGCCCCACATTCCTCTTCCAGTCCTGTGTCCTACCCTTCTCCCCTACCTCACTCTTCCCCGTTTCCCACTCCCAGATCCTGACCTCACCATGTGGCCTTAGTGCACCATGGCTCTTGGGGTTTAGATTACATCATTGAAAGGCTTTAATGTCATGACAGAATTCACAATATCATCTCAGAAGGAACGTACCGAGCCAGGTGTGGTTGTCATGCCTACAATCCCAGGACTTACGAGGCTTGGGCAGGAAAATAGGATTGCCTTTATTTCAAGCTCAGCCTAGGCTACGTGTAAGTTCCAGGCCAGCCTGGGCTACGGAGTGAGGCTGTCTCACTGAATAAAAAAAAGAAAAAAAAAAAAAAAAAAGCAATAAGGGGCTAGAGAGATGATTCAGTGGCTAAGAGTCCTTGCTGCTCTTTCAAAGGATGGAAGTCTGGCTCCCAGCACCCACTCTGGGTGGCTCACAACTCCTTGTAACTCCAACTCCAGGGGATCTGACACACCTGGCCTCCTTGGGCACCTGAGCTCAATGTACATTCCGCACACATATATATGTAATTAAAAAGTCAAATAAAAATCTTTACACAAAAAGCCAGCAAGCTGGCTGAGCAGGTAAGAGTACTTGCCGTGCAGGTCTGACCGAGTTTCATCCCAGGGTCCCATGATGGAAGGAGAGAACCAACTCCCAAAGTTGTCTTCTGACTGCCACTGGTTGCCCAGATGCTCATGAACTTCCTCTCTCAAGTCATACAATAGCAAATAAAATGGCAACTGACTCCGTAGCAGGTGAGGAGTACACCACCCAAACCTGATGGCCTGAGTTCAGTCTCCAGAACCCACAGAAAGGGGGAAGGAAGGGACTCTACAAGGTGTCCTTTGACTTCCAGGCAAGCACTGTGGCCCACTCAGACAACAGTAAGGAGTAATGTTACTTGTGCCAAATAATACTTTCCATCTTCAGTTTAGCTTACTTCCTGTAGATCCCACACAAATTCGTTCAAGTGCAGTGAATCTGAGTTTCTGTTTGTTTCTCCTCAGAGAAATTTATCTACCAAGATGAATATAAAGCTAAGGGATGCTAAGTCCTTCCTTGCTCAGAAATCCCAAGAGTTGTGAGGAGACCTGGTAAATAGTGAACTGACATAAGATCGTGCCCAAGTAGAGAGAAAACAGGGACACAGGAGTGGGACAGGTGGTTCTGGAAATCTCAAGTTACTGCTAACAGAAGCTAGCCCGGATAAGGAGGTTGGAGGCAGAGCTAACCAGGCTCTTAATGGTAGAAGACTGCCTCCTGTAGAGGCCTGCCAGCACAATAGGTGCCTAAAGCAGCCTGGAAGATCTGCATCCTGCTCCTACAGGACCGAGGGGGAAGGGGGAGGGGGCGTACTGTGCTCAGTGGGCCAGTTCTCAGATTCAGCGGTTAGTTATGACACGGGAGTGAGTGAACGGTGGGGAGAGGTCAGAATGCCAAGTGAAGCAAGTCTTCCCTGGGAAACAAGGAATAAAAAGTAGATACGCCCAGAAAAACAATTCTACTTTGTCTTTGTCATGTGTGGAGAAAGAGATTTGGGTTCTTTTGTTTTGTTTGTAGAGTATGTTCTATTTTCTTTTTCAGAGCTTGTGCGCCCCACATTCCTGGTTGTACTACTTTCCCTACGGAAAAGACAGTCTCAAGGTTGAACACTCTCAGGAACTGCCACCCACCCCGAGACTCCTGGGCCAGGATGCACATCACATCCTTGCAGTATGCAGCTGGAGACATCACTCGGAAAAGAAGGGAAAAAGACAAATCTCGAGTGAGCGAGCTGCTTCAGGGCCTCGCGTTTTCTGATGACTCAGAGGCAGAGGAAGACAATGAGCCTGAGGTGCAGCCTCAGAGAAAGAAGCTAAAGGTGTCCACTGTCCCCGAGAAGAACTGGATTAAAAGAGACATTAAGCCCAACTTTCCAAGCTGGTCAGCACTGGATTCTGGACTTTTGAATCTCAAGAGTGAGAAGTTGAACCCAGTAGAGCTCTTTGAATTATTTTTTGATGATGAAACGTTTAACTTGATTGTCAATGAAACCAATAATTATGCTTCTCAGAAAAATGTCAGCTTGGAAGTCACAGTGCAGGAAATGCGGTGTGTGTTTGGTGTCCTGCTCTGGAGTGGACTCGTAAGGCATCCCAGGAGAGGAATGTATTGGGAAATTTCTGATGCTGATCAGACCCTAGTTAGAAATGCAATTAAAAGGGACAGATTTGAATTGATTTTCTCATACCTGCATTTTGCTGATAATGGCCACCTAGATCAAAAAGATAAGTTTTCAAAATTAAGGCCTCTAATAAAGCAAATGAATAAGAATTTCCTCCTGTATGCCCCCCTAGAAGAATACTATTGTTTTGGCAGGTCAGTGTGTGAATGCTTTGATAGTGACCAATTTCTGAATGGAAAGCCTCTTAGAATTGGCTATAAAATTTGTTGTGGTACAACCACACAAGGCTATCTAGTTTGGTTTGAGCCCTACCAAGAAGACTCAGCTGCGGAAACAGATGGGGAGCTGGACCTTGGCCTAGGTGGGAATCTCATAATGAGCTTTGCTGATGATCTTTTGCAGAAAGGTCACTATCCCTATCACCTGTGTTTTGATAGCTTCTTTACAAGTGTTCAACTGATGTCAGCTTTGAAGAAGAAGGGAGTGAAGGCTACAGGATCAATTCGTGAAAACAGGACCGAAAAATGCCCGCTCATGAATGTAGAACACATGAAAAAGATGAACAGGGGGTATTTTGATTTCAGGGTGGAAGAAAATGATGAGATAATTTTATGCCGTTGGCTTGGTGATGGCTTTATTAGTCTGTGTTCGAATGCTGTAGGCATAGAACCAGTCAGTGAAGTAAACTGTGTTGCTGATGAGGAAGAGCTCCTTCAGGTGAGCCAACCATCCATAGTGAAATTGTATGAGGAATTTGGTAAAGGTGTGGCTAAAATGGATCAAAGTATTTCCAAATATAGGGTGGGATTAAGGAGTAAGAAATGGTACTCAGTTTTGGTTAGTTACATGATCGATGCAGCCATGAACAATGCATGGCAGCTACACAGTATCTGTAACCCTAGCTCTCCTTTAGATCTCCTGGGTTTCTGGAGATATGTTGCACACTTTTACTTGGGACATGATGTTAATCTGTCTGATTAGGGCAGATAAAATTCATAATAACAAGATACAAAAAAATATAATTAATTAGATTACTCTACCAAAGCAAATGTAATAGAGATGGTGCAACTAAGTACTTGGTATTTTTTTAAATCATAGATTGTTACAGCAAATATGTTAAAAAAGCATTTTGTGAGTGTTGAATTTGTGTTATATGCCTAATTTTGTGTCAGATATGTACAATCATTTACTCATTAAGTTATTTTTTATATTAAAAGAGCAAAACCCTACCTACCATTTCCCCATTGTCAGTTTTCTTTAGACACTGACATTTTGAAAATGCAGGCAATATCATACTCTATAGAATGGCACTGAATCCATAATCCAAAACAGATATACTGCTTATGAGGGAAGAATGTTCTAAACAAGACATAGGTGTGAGGGACTACATATCTCAGCTGTATCACACCGTGTGTAGTTGAGACAGGGCCAGTCATGAAATTGGAGTACAGGGATGGAAGTGTGAAGCTGTACCTTTAAATACTGAAGGAAATGTTTTGACTATGAGTTGGAAGAAGTCAAAATGAGAAAGGTCTGAAGCAAGTTGAGTAACAATAGTTATCTTGGGAAGAAAGCAAGTAGAAGGCTATTGGCAAAAAGCCCATGTTAAAGTCCCATGAGATGAATGAGTCTGGATTGAAGTCATCAGTGATTATTCATCCAGGGAGAGACATTTGGAATGTCTCATAGGAGTGACTTAGGCTAAAGACAAAGATTCTACATCATTTCTGTGTTTTAGACAATTTTCTTCAATATTTGTTTTATTATGTATGTATCTGTGATAGAATAATATCTTAATTACTTTTCAATTGCTGGGACAACTTTTTTAAAACAATGTGTTTATTGGGGGTTACAGTTTCAGAGGTTTACAGTTCATGACCATTATCATGGGGAGCATGGCTGGCAGGCATGGCACTGAGCGGTAGCTGAGAGTTTAAACCTTTATCCACAAGCACAAGGCAAAGTGCCAATTAGGAATGGTCTGGGCTTTGAAACTTCAAAGTCAGTCCTCAATGCCACACCTCTTCCAACAAAGCTACACCTAATCCTTCCCAAACAGTTCTACCAACTGGGGACCAGGTATTCACACATATGAGCCTATTGGGGCCATTCTCATTCAAATCATCATTTTTTTTGTAGTTTGTCATTATTATTATTTTAAGTGCATGAGTCTTTTGTTCGACATATGTCTATGTACCATATGAGTACCTGGTACCCATGGAAGTTAGAAGAGGGTGTTGGATCCTCTGGAATTGGATTTACAGGTGGTTATGAGCTGCCATGTGGGTGCTAAGAATTGAATCCAGGACTTCTGACAGAGTAGCCAGTACGCTTAATCACTGAGCCATCTTTGCAGTCCTCTTGAGAGGCAAATTTAAGCCATGTATAATAATACATTCATCCATGTTTCAGAATATTTCTTTACACTGTGTGAAGATGTGTCACTGTGATTGGTTTACTAAAGAGCTGAATAGCCAATAGCTAGGCAGGAAGAGGTTAGGTGGAACTTCCAGGGACAGAGAGGACTCTGGGAAGAAGACAGGAGTCAACAGCCAGACATGGAAAGGAAACAGGAGGCACAAGATGGAGGAGAGGTAATGCCATGTAGCAGAATGTAGATTAATATAAATGGGTTAATTTAAGTTATAAGAGCTAGTTGAGACAAGCCTAAGCTAAAGGCCAAAGTTTTACAATTAATAAATAAGTTCCCATGTCATTATTTGGGGGCTGGCTATCCAAAGATAGTACTGCTACACATCCATTCCAAAAGTTCCTGCCGATCTGTACAAAGGGTAGTCATGGTTTACCTTGTGCCCTGCACTAAACACATATGATACGTCTGTCCACACTGTGTTCACTATACTGTGCAAACAGTGCCTTACAGTGTGACTATTTGTATTTAGTATTTGCCCATTACAAGAAACTAAACTTCCAAAATATGTCTTCTACAGCCACATGGGACATGAAATTAAGTGCTATATACTATTCAGGGTACTTAAACTTCATTGTAGCTTAATTGGAAAATTTGGTTTATCCAAAAAAATAGCTGTATGTTTATTTTTTTCAAATAGTCAACTTAATTCTTTTTATTACATTTATTTGTGTGAATGTGTGTGGGTATACACATGGTGTGTATGTGGAATTCAGGGTACAAGGGGGTCCATTCTCTCCATATGGGTTCTAGGAATCAAACTCAGGTCTTCAGGGTTGGAAGTAATCCCTAACCTACCAAGTCATCTTATTACCCTGTCACTCTACTTGAGGACATCAGAGTAAGATAACTTTAGTGAGAAAAAAATGCAGGGATCTAGTCAGGGACTTTGGAATTCTCTGAGTATCAGTCAGTGGTTACAAAACTTGGATTTCTGGTTTGCCTATCTGCTTACATATTCTGAAATAAGGTCCAGACTTAGACCTCAGCCTGGGACATTCTAAATA
Organism: Peromyscus nudipes; assembly: GCA_902168325.1. Classification (NCBI taxonomy): domain Eukaryota; kingdom Metazoa; phylum Chordata; class Mammalia; order Rodentia; family Cricetidae; genus Peromyscus; species Peromyscus nudipes. The sequence continues at coordinate 25,753 of CABHPH010132467.1, read as the reverse complement.
TACAATATAAGTAGTGGGGAGTAATTTCTTTACTAAGGCTTCCTTCCCTTCCTTTCCATCCAGGGAAATCACAAATGAACATGGAACTTTGTACCCACATGGAATGTCACAAAGGTCAGGAATCTGGGTCTGGAAGAAAGACAATGCCCAATTCAGCTACATGATAAAATTGCTCTCCTGGATGTATTTACCAGAGTCCTAAGGTCAACTAGGTTTGTGATGATGCTGTATACATAACTTATATTTGTCTTTCAAGTTCAAGCTGGAGTCAGTATCAAGGCAATCTCTGGGTCTGTTATTTATCATGTGGCATTCCTCACCTGTATGACACAGAAGGCTTTGAAACATTTGCTGGTACAAATGAGTTCTGATGTCTAGCAGGGTCCTGTGCTGTTGTTCCCTTTGGGGGAGGGGACCAAGTAGGTGCAGAGCCAATGACACAGACTCTGGAAGAATGTTGAAACAACAAGCTTAGTTTATCTAGGAAGAGGCAAGCCTTATATACCCTCTACCCCACTGTGGGGGAAGTTCTGGTGAATATGCATCTGCTGGTGTGACATGGCTGCCTCTTATTGGTACAGGTCATCTCTAGATCATGTCTTAGCTGCTGTTGCTAAGGCCCCAAGACAGATCCAGGTTGGCTCTCAGGAAGTATCTTATTACTGGTTTGGGCCTGCTGGCCCTCAGGCCTTTTAGGGATGAGTCATCCCACACTGATGAAAGACCAACAGATCATTCCAGTTGTGAGGATTAGGCTCTTCATTGTTTCACTGAACAATCTAGCTTTACCTATGTTTTTTCTAAACCAACTAGGAAGTATTGTACTCTTGAGAGCATTGCTGGATTCCTTATGCCAACAGGTCCCTGGTCCTTGGGACCTCTCTGGTATTTCACAGTGCTAGGACTCTGGTTGAAGGACGGTTTGGTCTCTCTTTCATATATTCTTTCATCTGTGTTTAGTCAGTGCTGAACAAGCCATCCCAGTCTTTTCATGATGTGGCCTGCTTTACTTGTGACACACTAGTTGTCTTAGTTAGGGTTTCTATTGCTATGAAGAGACAGCATGACCACAGAAACTTTTATAAGAAAAACATTTAATTGTGGGGCTTACAATTTCAGAGGTTTAGTCCATTATCTTCATGGCAGGACATGGTAGCATGCAGCCAGACATGGTGCTAGAGAAGGAGCTGAGAGTTCTACATCTTGACCTGCAGGCAACAGGAAGTGGTCTGAGACACTGGGTATAGCTTGAGCATAGGAGACCTCAAAGCCTGCCTCCACAGTGACACACTTCCTCCAACAAGGCCACACCTCCTAATAATGCCACTCCCTGTGAGCTAATGAGGGTCAGTTATATTCAAAGTACCCCACTAGTAAAGCAAAGACAGAACAATGAGAGCAGAGACAGCAGTGTCCATCGGGCACTGCACTACACATTACTGCAATGCCCCTGTGCTCTTTGCCCTTCTCCATCAGGACTGTGCAGGTGCGTCAGGCCTCTCTGTCAGGTTCTGAGGTGTCATCAGGCCAGGGTGCTACTACCACCCAAGTGCTCAGTCTAGTTGGAGGCTGTGCCAATACAGCATGGCACAAATTTCTCCTGGTGCATATCTTTAGGTGGGTTTGGAAGTCTCATGACTGTATAAGGTCTTCCCTACACTTATAACACGTGGACCTTTTCCATTGTGTATTTGTCCACTGACCAGTTCTGTCCCATTTGGAACTCTGAAAGGTGTTTGAACTCTGCATGGAGTTGCTAAAGGGAGTTTTGTGTCTTCAGATGTTTTCTGCTTGACAACCAGCTCATTTTCTTGCTCTTGGTCTCCACATTTTTGACCTTGGGAAGGTGTGGGATTTAGCTCAGTGCTAAAGTGTCTGCACAAACCAAGGTTCAGTCCCCAGTACACAGTCGGGGGTGGGAAGTAACTTTGGATTCTTCATCTGAAATACAAAAGGAATTTGTCAGCTGTTCCCCATTCTGAGAGAGGGAGAGATGATTCAAATGAATTTACTGTAAGCGTGAATACCAGTAAAAGACTGCAAAGGGGCCCTGTTGTAGGAACCAGGAAAAACCAGGAGGGTGGGCTTGGCTAGGTGTAGAAGTCTGGTAGATGTTTAGATAGGCAGGACACCACAATGCAGAGAACTAGAGGTCACCTAGAATGAAGATGAGACAAGCTTTGAGACTTAGTCATAGAAAAGGGGCACACCTAGCCAAGCCCACCCTCCTGGTTTTTTGAGACAGGGTTTCTCTGTGTAGCTTTGTGCCTTTCCTGGAGCTCACTTGGTAGCCCAGGCTAGCCTCGAACTCACAGAGATCCACCTGGCTCTGCCTCCCGAGTGCTGGGATTAAAGGCATGCGCCACCAACGCCCGGCTGAAAAGGGGCTTATTGAATAAAGCTTAAAAATAAAAAGGGGGCAGAGACATGGCTCATTGTCTAAGAGCACTTGCTCTTGTAGAGGACCCAGATTTGGTTCCCAGCACCCACATGGCAGTTGACAACCATCTGTAATTCCAGTTCTAGGGGATCCAGCAGCTTCTTCTGATCTCTTTGGACACTGGACACATACATGCAGGCCAAAAAAAAAGCAAAATAACAAAAAAAAAAAGTAAAAAACCCAAGGAATTGTATAGTATAATATCTGGGTTACAAGCTAGTATGAACAGTACTCTAATGCCAAACAAACAGTTGTTGCAGATAAAAAGGATGAAGACCATGAACAACCTGATGGTGTAATACAGAAGACTCCCAGGAGGGAAAGAATGGGGTGAGTTGACCATACAGATTAGAAGGCATTGAGAGATTCTTAACCATAAGAGCCAAGGAGATGTAGAGGGGGCTAGTGGGCTACATAGTCTGTAGGGCTACAAACTAGGTGAATTACAAAAGCATGTAACAAATTATCTGAACCAAAAAACTAACGGAACTGTTGTGAGACAAAGTAAGAATAGGCAACTTTGGTTCCTCTGACAAAGGTTGGAATCATCAGGGATGTGACTTAGCACCAATCTTTGTGTGTTTGTGTGTCTGTGTCTCTGTGTGTGTATCTATGTGGTGTGGTGTGTTTATGTGTGCCTGTTTATACATATGGAGACCAGAGGAAAACCTTCAGTGTCCTTTCTCAGGCACCACCCACGCCTTCCTTTGTTTTCTTCAAGCAGGCTCTCTCACTGGCCTGGACCTCACCAGAAAGGCTAGATTAGGTGCCCCACTCCAATCCCTGCCTTCTACCACTGGGATTACAAGCCCAGATTAGTAAATATATATTTTTAAAATATATATGTTATATATATATTAAGTATATATTTTTAAATACATATTTTTAATAGGTTATGGGGATCAAAGTCCTCATGGTTTCAGGGTAAGCACTTTACCAACGGAACTCTTCCCAGCCCAGCACCTAGTCTCCTAAGCCAGAGGTTGCAAATGCATATGAGAGTCATATAATTTAATTGAGTGGGGACTGCAAAAAAAAATGCAACCATACATGTTTCTGAATGACCAAAAATTAAATAAAAATGCATGAGTGGGAGGAGTTTCTTGTAAATGAAGGTGGAATTTTTCTGTCCCAATGGCCCAGTCCCAAATAAATACACAAATGCTTGTATTAATTACAGAATGCTTGGTCGATAGCTCAGGCTTATTACTAACTAGCTCTTATATTCAAATTAACCCATTTCTATTAATCTATGTATTTCCACATGGTCCTTGGCTTTACCCATCCTCTGGCATCTTGTTTATTAGACAGCTAGCTCACATCTCTTTTAACTCTGTCCTTCTTCATCCCAGTCCTCAGTTTTATTGTCCCACCTAACTTTATCCTGCCTTGCTTTAGTCCAAACAGCTTTATTATTAATCAATGAGAGTGATACATATTCACAGCATACAGAATAATCATCACATAGCAGTTTCTGGTAACTCTTGCCTATATTATACTGCACAACTTCACCATAGCCTTGGTTTTGAACACACAACATGAATATTCCATTGTGCATATGTAATACTAATAAACATTGTCTAAAATGCCTCAGCTCAGATTTGAAAATACTCTATGTTATAAATTGAGGTGTTTTTAACTGTACATATAAAGCGTTCTGCTCTTACAGAAACACAATGGCTATGTTCACATTGGCAGCACATACATGAAAATCAGAACAATGCACAGAAGATTAGCATGGCCCTTTTGCAAGGATGACACTCAAATTTGTGAAGCATTCCATACTTTTTAGCAAGGAAATGGAACCGGTCTAGATGTCCATCAACAGAAAATGGACAACAAAACTGGGCATATGTACACTATGGAATTTTACCCAGCTGTAACTAGATGGGAGACCAGCAGCGGGGAGCAAGAGATGTTGAGGAAGTTTTGGGAGGACGGCAAAAGCACTTTCACTTATAAAAGGGAAAAGAAGGCTTCTGGGAGTGGGTTGTGAGAGAAGGGACTGAAGAAAAACAACCCAAACAAAATTGATTTGAAAAAAAAAAATGCCACAATAGAACGTAGTTCTTTATATGCTAGTGAAAAAAAGTTAAAAGGGCAAACCTGGTTATAATATAAAGAACTGTTTTCAAATATACAAAACTTTGAGCCTTAGAAAATAAAGTGGATCAAGGGTGTATTTGTGATGCTATCTGGATTAGAAATAAAAATTAGGTTTTTTGTTTGTTTATTTTTAAGAAACATGGGCCAAGGAGAGAGCTTAGCAGGTGAAGGTACTCGTTGTTAACCCTGATGACTTGGGTTTGGTGCCTGGGTTCCACATGTTCACAGGAATTAATCAACTTCTACCAAGTTATTCTCTGACCTCCAAATCCATGCTGTGGCATGCATTCACCCACATATTCACATAAACACAAATAAAGTAACGTAATTAAAAAGAAAAAACCCTAGTGGTTTAATTACAGAATACAAAGACTTCATATTTTCCTACTATAACTCTTCAACATGTAAGTATCAAATTTATGTATCTTTAGATTGTATTGTATTATAGAAGTGCTGTGGGATAATGCTCTTGTACACTGTTAAGATTTGTCACTTGTATTGGTTTAATAAAACACTGATTGGCCAGTAGCCAGGCAGGAAGTATAGGTGGGGTGACCAGATTAGGAGAATTCTGGGAAGAGGAAAGGCAGAGGCAGAGTTACCAGTCAGAGGCAGAGGAAATAACATGAGACTGTTGGACTGAGAAAAGGTACCAAGCCATGTGGCTAAACATAGACAAGAATTATGGGTTAATTTAAGCATAAGAGCTAGTTAGCTATAAGCCTGAGCAATAGGCCAAACAGTTTATAATTGATATAAGCCTCTGTGTGTTTATTTGGGACTGAATAGGCAGGACAGAAACTTCCATTTACATAGAATATTTGGTTTTTAAAAATGCTGTTTGAGTTATTGATTTGAGTTTCTTTTTTAAAACCTTTAAATAAATTTTCACTCTGGATTAGAACATAAATTTCAGTGATTGCCCAAGGGATCCTAGATAGACTTCTGCCATTTTGTATTATGTGAAACAGTGTTCTTGACACTGACAATTATAAAATCAAACTATATGGGCCAGCAAAATAGTTCAGGGAGGGAGCTGGAGAGATGGCTCAGAAGTTCAGAGCACTTGTTGAAGAGGACCTGGGTTTGGTTCCTATCACCCATATAATGGTTCAAAACCATCTATAACTTCAGTTCCAGGATATATGATGCCCTCTTCTGACCTCTGCAGGCATGAGGCACAGATGTGGTGTACATACATACATCCATGCCAAACGCTCATAGAAATAAAATAAAATCCTTTTTAAAAATCAATGGTTTAGCCGGGTGTTGATGGCACATGCCTTTAATCCCAGCACTTGGGAGGCAGAGCCAAGCGGATATCTGTGAGCCTGGTCTACAGAGTGAAATCCAGGACAGGCACCAAAACTACACAGAGAAACCCTGTCTCAAAAAAAAAAAAGTCAATGGTTTAGTAGGTAAAGGCACTTGTCAAATCAGCCTGATAACATGAGTTTGATCCCTAGACTCTACAAGGCAGAAGGAGAGAATAACTTCTGAATGCATAGATTAAATGAACTAGAGATTCTCACAAGAAGCATCCAAACATGATGAGGTCAGAACCACCAGCATATGCCCATGTCACACTAGAGAAACCTGAAACTTCCTTCTGGAGTAATTTGTCCAAGAATGAGCCCAAATTTGAATTTGCTGCTTCTCATCCTATGTCTTCCACCTCTCTATAACTTATCTGTATATTCTGAACTTGTCTGTATGTACTGGCCTATCTGGACTCTGTTGTTTGGGTCTGAATCTGTGTCCCTGTGCCTGCTTGATGACTGGCTGTCTAGTCTGTTGTAGGAGTCTGATTCTGTCCCTGCCTGAATGTTGTCTTCCTTATAGATCTCTCCCTAATCAAGGGCTTTTGCTCTGTATTTATTGAAGAGATCATAGAGCATCACATGGGAAGGAATGAAGGATACTTTACAGAAATCTTTAGTGAAGTTTTACAAGGGATTGTACTTGACTCACTTCAACTAACCCAGAAGCACTCAGAAAGGCAAATGTAACTGTCATCATCAAGGAATACCCACATGTTTTTTCAGCATTTATAGAAGATATTTATTTTATAAAGTTGCTTCCATCTTGCTGTTTTCAAAACATGATTATTATAACACAGACATATATACATACATACATATATATATATATATATATATATATATATAGAGAGAGAGAGAGAGAGAGAGAGAGAGAGAGAGAGAGAGTTTTCTGAGTCAGGGCCATGGAAGAGTACATGTCTTGAGATTATAGCTATGCATTAGCTTAGGTTGTAGAAGGTGATAACATGGAAAATTCATGGCAAGTAAGATTGGCTGTTACATTGTTCTCTTAAAGGCAAGTTAAACAGATTGAATATACAGCAGGAAATCAGTCTTAAGTGACCTCAACGTGTATTATTAACTCAGCTGTGAGGTCCACCAAAAGTTCCAGTCTCTTTAGACATAAGAGATATTTTCATAATAATCTACTGCCACATGTGAAATTTGTCCTCTGATCTCCACATATACACACACATTCTCATACACATATACATGTTAAATATATAAAAATTCAAACTATCAACTAACACTAAAAAACTGTTAAAGATGGTGCTGGAAAAATGGCTCAGCAGTTCAGAACACTTGATACTACTTACTGCAGAGCCCCTGGGCTCAGTTCCCAACACCCATGTCAGGTGGCTCACAACCACCTGTAACTTCAGCTCCAGGGGATCTGATTCCCTCTTCTGACCTCAGAGGCCACTCGCAGGGACAGGGTGCACATACACTAAGGCACACACATATGCACATAAATAATTACAACTTTAGAAAATGTTGAAAATATCGTGTCCTACAGCATCAAACATTCAGCCAAGGTTTAATTCTTTACATAAAAGTAAGCAAACAATCACTTCACAAATTTCCTTTGTTTTTTTTCCATTGAAAAAATATTAAAATGATAAGTGTGTACGTACATAATGTGTGTGTATGGGCATATGCACTATGGCGTGTATGTGAAGGTCAGAGAACAGCTTTGTGGGGTCAGGTCTCTTCATTAACCTTGTCGCTCTCAGGGGTTGAACTCAGATCACCAGGCGTGGTGGCAAGAGCCTTTTACTGACTGAGCTACCTCACTGACACCACCCTTTCATCTTAATAAAAATCTTAAATACATGAAAGCACTGTTTTAAGCTTTCATGGTTTTTGAGATGGGGTGGCAGTGTTGCCCAGGCTGGTCTTGTGCTCATGGACTAAGCCATCTTCTCAGCTCAGCCTCCTGAGTGCAGGGACTGTTGGCAGCCACCACCATGCACAGCATGGGGACCCTCTCTGGATCCTGACCTTCTCTGTCTAAAGCTCTAGAGTTAAAAATAAAATGACTTCTGAGTCCTGAAAAGTTATGTGGATGCATTGGGCGGTGGTGGCGCACGCCTTTAATCCCAGCACTCGGGAGGCAGAGGCAGGCGGATCTATGTGAGTTCGAGACCAGTCTGGTCTACACAGAGAGTTCCAGGACAGCCATGACAGTTACATAGAGAAACCCTGTCATGAAAAACTTAATAAAAATAAAAAAAATTAAAAAATAAGGGAAAAAAATTATGTGGGTGCTTAAAATGTAAGTCTGTGAAATGAAAGTTCCCTGAAAAAGCCACACCTGGATTGGATTAAAGATTATGTCTCCCATTCTCCAGATCTCCATTTCCCAGATCTCCATTCCATTTTTGCTTCAGCTAGCTCCAGAATCCCTGCACTCCCTCTCAGTCTCCAACTGTCCACCCTCAAGCTGTGCCCATCACATTGTTAAGGGAGACCACAGTAATGACTTTCTGTGTAAATGTGGGTAACTCTTACTTCCCAAAGCATTAAGTCCATTTATATCTTACAGAAAAATACCCAACTTTATATTATTTTTTAACTCACCCAATCTTTACAAAATGCACACAAATACTTACAGAGTTGTTCAATATTCAATATTATTCAAGAACAGTTTCTCTATTCAAATGTATTTCCAGATTTGTTTGCTGTAAGGTAAATCACTAGGGATGAACCAAAAAATAGAGGATAAGAAAGCTGACTGGAGGATCCAGAAGACACCAGTAGCTGGTTCTTAGACAGCTATTCATTCCAAAGAGGGGAAAATTTGCTAAGAACAGAATAGACCAGATAAAAATCTTATTTTCTAAGATGGCCCCATTTAGACAACTGTTAGGTCCCAGAGGTAGTCTAAAATATCCAGAAATGAGCTACAGGAGTTCATGTGGTTAGATAAAAACCAGCATTCCTCAGGAACTTGTGAAACCAGTTCCTACCTGCCACAAGGAGTCATTTCCCTTACCTCTGGTAGAAGGGGCGTATGGCTACCTGTGGTGCCTATCAGCATATCAAAGCCCATGCAGCCGTCTGGCTCCCTCAGTATCACAAGTAACTGTTATACATGTCAAAGTCCAGGCTAGCATCCTAGCCCCTCTCACCTCCTCTACCCTGAACCCCCTTCAGCTCACAGGCTTTCCTTCCCCTAGATTATATTCTTATAACCCAGCTATTCTCACCATGCTCTCTCAAGTCTCTGTATAACCCAGCTATTCTCACCATGCTCTCTCAAGTCTCCGTCTCCTGCCGTTCTCTCCTCTCTCACAGACAGCCCTGGCCAGTCCAGTCTGCTGGCTGTGTTCAGTCTACTTCCTTCTCTCTCTGCTCGGGACACTTCCAGGTGCCTCTGGCTGCTCTCTCTCACATTTCTACAATAAAAATCTTAACCATATCATGGAGCAGTCATGTTGGCAGTTTCTTTACTGAATAAAAGGATGGCAAGTCCACAGGATGAGGCCAATTCAGCAACTGTACGGGCTCTAAAATGCCTAATAAGGTTCCAGTGATGACTGGAGGCTTGCCCACATTTCTCACATTTGTAAGGGCTCTCTCCAGTGTGGCTTCTCTGGGATTCATAAGGCGTGTCCGGCTACTAAAGCTTTTATTGCACTGACTACACTGATAAGGTTTCTCACCAGTGTGGATACGAAGATGCTGAAAAGTCCCGCATTCTGAATGAAGGCTTTGCCACACTCGTTACACTGATAGAGCTTCTCTCCAGTGTGTATCTGCGGCTGTTGGACAAGGTGGGAGCTAAGTTGGAAAGCCTTCCCGCACGCTTCACATGCATTGGGCTTTTCCCCTGTGTGGGTTCTTCCTTGTCTAATGAGATCACTGCAGGTACTGAAGGATTTCCCATACTCCTTACATGGATAAGGTTTCTCTCCAGTGTGGCTCCTCTGATGTTCATTCAGGCCTGATTTCTGGTTGAAGGCCTTCCCACACTCTTTACATTTATATGGCTTCTCCCTGGTATGGGTTCTCTGGTGTTGAATGAGGCTTGAGCTCTGAGTGAAGCTTTTCCCACATTTATTGCACCTGTATTGTCTTTCTTCAGCAGGATGTTGATGCAACCTTTCCATTCTCTTGTATTTACACATTTCTCTGTGCTTAGAATCCAGAAGAGCATCTCTTTGGAGTCTGCTGTCCCCAAAATGTCCTGATTCTTTTAAGACTTCTTGCTTTGCTGTCAACCCCTGGTTTACAAGTATAGGTTCACTACCTGGAACAATAACCAGAACAAAAATAAATGGATCCTTATCGGAAAGATACATTCCTAGAGTATGGATAAGTTTACATAATGTAAGGATGACAAACAGGGCTATCGGAGTGACCACATTTCCACAGCTGAAATTCAGGCTGGAGGAAAAGCAAGACTCACAGAGAGGCTATGCAAAGGCAGATGCTACAGAATATTCACCACAGGAAAGGCACTATTGTAGGTGTTCCACACATGTTAACTTGTTAAATCTTCAGTTAACTCTTTACTTGAGGTACTTCAATGTTTCTATGTCAGAGACACATAAACTGAAGGCACAGGAAGTTTACCTAACTTGTCTACTGTCAAAAGCTACTTAGTTGCGATGCTTAATTCCAATCCCTGTAATTTGGCCCTAGAATCACAATCTGAACCCTTTTCAGAGCCACCAGAGCTCCCTTTGAATGGACATATGCCTTATTCTTGAAACTGGTGGAGGCCAGAAGGTTCACATTTGAGCTGTGTCACTGTGGAATGGCTGACTGTTGATTCCTGCTTGGCCTTCAAAAGCACTACATCTTCTGAGGGCACTTCAGAACATTCTTGCTTCTGACCTAGCAAATAGTGGGTTTATATGAGAGCTATGAGAGCCCAAGCTAATGATTCATGCAAGAGATTATGTGGAACCATATGAAACATTCTGTAGAAGGTTCAATGGAAGGACCAAATTCTATATCTCACAAGAGCAGAAAAGAAAGAAAAAAGTGAACCAATTAGATGTGGTCATTTTAAACAGGTCAAGTTATTTGATAGATTGAGATTGTCCTTTAAACAGGGAAATCCAGCTGGGCTTGGTGGCACAGGCCTGAAGTCCAAATTACACAGAGGGCTGAGGAGGATTACAAGTTCAAAGCAACCTGGAGAACTTGGTGAGACTATCTTAAAATATATAATTTAAACGAGAGTGAGGATAGAGCTCAGTTGAAATGCACTTGCTTAGCTTGTGCAAGGCTATGGGTTCATTCTTCAGTCCCAGAAGGAACACAAAGTGGGTCAGGTGTGGGGGAATCTGATTTCTCTCTCCTTGAGTGCATGCTGTATTTGATGGTTCCTTTCTACTGAAATATGGCAGAAGTGATAGTATCTAACTTCTATATAATAATAGTTTTTAAAAAGCTTTGAGGTTTTTCCCTCTTTCTCTCCACTGGAGAAAACTAGCTGAAATGTCATGAGAACAAGCAATTCTATTGTAATATACCTTATTAAATATAATTTACGTTAGTAAATTACCACATGCTGTTTGAGCTCACTAAAAAGCTGGTTTTGGAGGAGGGCTTGCCTCCTCCACTTCAGGCCCAAGCATGTTTGTCTAGAACTATCCTTCAAGACCACTTGTCTGAGCCGGGCGTTGGTGGCGCACGCCTTTAATCCTAGCACTCGGGAGGCAGAGGCAGGCGGATCTCTGTGAGTTCGAGGCTCAGCCTGGGCTACCAAGTGAGCTCCAGGAAAGGCACAAAACTACACAGAGAAACCCTGTCTCGGAAAAAAAAAAAAAAAAAAAAAAAGACCACTTGTCTGGAGACAGATAGACTGCCCACCCCCGGCCCTGAGGCAGGAGGAAAAGAGAACAGTAAAACAGCCCAGAGTAAAACTACCCTGTCCTTGAAAGCCTGCTTTGCTTCCTAACTCACGATCACCCCAGCTCCAGGGGATGTTACACCCTCTTCTCACCTCTGTGGATGATAGGCATACACACGTAGGCAAAACACTCAATAAAATGAAATAAATCTAAAATAAAAATTTAAAAAACAAGTAAATGCATGGGATTTTTTTTTTAAGCCAGTGGTGGGAAGTCTCAACACAGGCTTAAAAATTCTGCCTGGGACCTTCTTTGTTGATCAGAGGCTCCAAATGACTGTGTATGACTGGGCCTCCAAGTCCTTTCTAGTCTTTTCTTGATGTTCTATATCTGCTGCTTGCTGTTTTGTGCTCTTCTGCTTGCTTATGTTTAATAAGCTCACTCATTTGGAAACCAAAAGCATGGCTATGCTGGATCATTCTCCATGAGGAATATAATTGGGAAAGTTGTAAGAATCTGCAAAATGCCATTACTGTTTCTAAGAAGTAAATGGTCCAATGTTGCTGGGGAAATCCCCAGATAGGAATATCTCTCCTGTTGTGTGTTGGCTCAGGAATGAGCAAAGTGGACTAATCTTAGTGAGCAGTAGTGGTCCAACAAACGGAAAGGTTTGAAGCTACACCATGTGGCTGAGGCTTTGCAAATGGCTACTGGTAGAAATAATATGATCTTTTTAGCCAGATGGGAAAGCTATTGAGGAGTAAGATTGAATAAGACAGTAAAAAGTACGATCAGAAAAGGAGGTGGTGGACTTGTAGAGCTGTCTGGTAATGTTGCCAAGAAACCTGAGTCATAAGCAGAGAGGAAAGGAAGGGGAACATCATCACTGCAAGAAAAGTTTATTTTGAAATTGGTTCTGTGAGGGGGTACCAGGGTCAAAGACCTGACTGATAACTCTTGGCTCTCATCTAATCTCCTATGGTACTCCTTAAAGACTGTGTGCAAAAACTTAAGGAACCTATGAAGCAGGAAGTGTTCACTGGTGCTGCTGGCAACTTCACGGCAAGGATGTGGATCAGGATTAGTAAAGCTGCTGCTCTTGTCAATAAACAAGTTACTATGACTCTCATAGTGAATGAGACAAGAAATCCAATCAACCAAGTGATTAAAAGAAATGTAACTGGGGGAGCTGGGCAACTGATGCAGGTGAAAGTGACTCAAGCCACCCCCTTCACACCTCTGGTGAGCAGTGAGAGCCCTGGACAAAATACATGGAGTGACCTCCTGAGAACTATGGCAGATTCGTCAAAAGAATGGATTGTGAGCTTCAAGGGGTCTCAGTGAGTAAAGGCACTTGCGAAGCAAGCCTGATAGCCTGGATTTGATCCACAGAATCCACGGAGTTACAGTGACTCACCTGCACTCCTAACGCTGTCCATGGAAACTGGACATGGGATTGTTCAGAAGGTTACAGGCCAGCTAGTGTGGAGAACACAGAAGAGCAGAAGCAGCAAGAGAGACCACGCCTTAACAAGACCAAAGAAAGAACCAACTCCCAAAACACTGTCCTCTGACTTCCACACCACACTAGTAGCATATGCATGCCTTAACTTATGAACACACACATCATACACATGTACAGTAGTAAGTATTTTTTAAAAAAATAGAGGCTAGAGCCCCTGACTGATGCTTCCCAGGCTATTTCTGCTGGATGATGCGTCTGACTTGACATTCTACTGTTTATCTGCTGCTTGTTGTTTTGTTCTTTTACTTCTGCTTGCTCTGTATTTAATAAACTCTCTCATTCAAAACTGAAAGGCTATTGTGGGTCATTCTCTATGTGGAACACCTGGGATGAGTCAATGTGGCAACGACCTAAAGCTTCATGTCGGCAGACAGAGAGCAACTGAAGTTACTAACAACCACAACTGGGTTGTTCCAAAAGGGGTCTGTCAGCCTTAGTTATGCTATCAGATGGCTATACTAGTCTTGACTGACATCTTCACTGAAAAACTCAGGAGATCCTCCTAAGCAGCAGCCAGATTCCCAATTCACAAACAACACTGTCGTTTTTTTATAAACTATTAAGATTTAGGGGTTACGGGGCAGTGGAGGCACACGCCTTTAATCCCAGCATTTGGGAAGCAGAGGCAAGAGAATCTGTGAGTTGGAGGCCAGCCTGGACTATAGAGTGAGTTCCAGGATAGCCAGGGCTACACAGAGAAACCCTGTCTTGGAAATAGGAACAGGGAGGGGAGGGGAGGAAGGGAAAGGAAAAAGGAAAGGAGAGGAAAGGAAAAGAAGAGATACGAAAAAGAAAAGGAAAGGAAAAATATTTAGGGGGTGATTGTTTACACAGAAGCAGAGAACTCAGACTTGTAGCCATAGGCAGCTGAGCTTTGCTCTTTGTTCAGTATTCAGTGTCTAGAACTCCAGTCCTCCTCATCCTACCTTAGTGAGTTTCCAAGCTCACTAAGCTCTTGCTCCAGATCTTCAAGCATAGCCACTGCTTCCTCCCCGCTGTCTGGGCTCTGCTGTTGCACCCAGGCCTGCGGCTCCTCAGGCAGGATGGCCAGGAATGGCTCCAGCACCAGCAGCTCCAGGATCTGTTCTTTGGTGTGGGCCTCAGTCTGCAGAGCTCATGTAGCCAGCTCAGAGCTCTCCGAGGCCCAGGAGTCTCTTGGCCAGAAAAGCTGTTCCCTGGAAGACAGCTTTCTTGATCCCAGAGAGGACCTTCTTCCACCTTCACAATCTTAAGTACACCCTGTCCTGCTGTTGGAACCATTCTGGGATTCATTTAGAGGGCTCATAGCACTGAGTTGAAAGAAAAATTATGATTGAAGACTCTTTGATTCAATCTTCTTAAGGAACTTTAACTTGACAACAGAATATTATATATCAATGGTAAATAAAAGTAGTGAGAAACATACAATAAATAAAAACAATGAATAGAATTTATATTAGTAAAAAGTGGCCAGCCATGGTGGCACAAGCCTTTAGTCCCAGCATTTGAGAGGCAGAGGCAGCCAGATCTTTGAGATTTGAAGGCCAACTTCATCTACATATCGAGTCCTGGCTGCCTCTGCCTCTCAAATGCTGGGATTAAATGCTTGTGCCACCATGTCTGGCCACTTTTAAAGTATATATAATCATTGCTTATATATGTTTGGGAAAAGCATATGATAAAATGCATATTAATGGTCTCAAGTCTCCATCCTTCCCTCTAGCCTTGTATTTGTAATACCCTCCAACCCTGAATTGTGACTCTGAGCTCAACCATGTGGCTATTGACTCATGTGGTATTGGCAAGCCAGAGACTTGAAAGGCACTTGTGTGACTGGGGCTTGGTTTGCTTTTTCCCCTCTCAGATTGTCCTAAGGTCATGCCTAGGCAAGTCTTCAGATGATATAAGACACAAGAAGAGTTAAGTCACCCCACCGAAAATGACTGCACTCTAGACGAGCTAAAAATGGAGAGGCTGATAAACACATGGGTAGGCCTAACTTAAGACCTGTAGAGTTATGTGGCCACTTTGCAACTGACAGCAAACATACAACTATGTCCTACCCATCCTTGTGCCCCAAGACCCAGTACTATTTATTCCACCACACTGTCATAGCAACAGGTAACAGAGATACAGAAGTGAGGATGCAGTGTAACTATGGAACAAAAGAGGAAAATGAGTATACTTTTCACTGCACAGTTTGTATATCTTTATACGTTTTCTTGATTATTGTTAAGATTTGGAATAAAATATGTATTCCAAGGAGAGAGGGGAGGGGCTCAAAGTGTAGTGATTGAAATATCTGGTAATATATGGTAGCTTCAGGTAGAAGTAATGAAGGTTATAAATGAAGGACAAAAAAAGGAGCTAAAAAATTCTCACCAGACATGAAACGTTGAAAAAAAATATGGATTAGAAGCAAGTACATTAGGACTAGTTTCAAATAATCGGATTCCCTGGGGAGAAAAGGCAAAAGAGGCGGAGCCAATGTCATGGACCAGACAACTGACATGAACAGAAGCATTTCAGGGTACTCATCATGTCTCCAAGGACAGGCAGGGGTTCTGGTGACTTAGCTATAAAATGGAGTGAAAAAATGGGTGCTATAGGAGGTCAAAAGATTCATTAGAGGGCCAGCAGATGCTACCAACAGAAGTACCTGCCACCATGCCTCACAACCGAATTAGATACCGAGAAATAGCCAGCTCCTAAAAGTGGTCCTCTGGTTTCCACTGGAGCACCAGAGTGTGTGCACACAAACACATGCATACCAGATTCAGTATACTGAAATAAAAAGCTAAACATTTTAGACTCTTTTGGAAAACTGCGGCGGGGGGGGGGGTATCATTTAAGTGGAATCCTTAAGTGCAAAAGGAGTGAACTACACATTTGGGCTGAGGATACGAAGAACACTGGAGACTGTTCAAAGGCCTTGCTGCAGGAATGAAAGGAATGACATGAGCCTGGAATGTCTACAGCCAAGTCAGAAGAAAGTGGCAAAGCATTAGGCTGGCAGGACATACTAAGAACACAGGAGCTTAAACTTTATAAATGAACAGGAAACTCTAAAGCAGTGGTTCTCAACCTTCCTAATGCTGTGACCCTTTAATTCAGTTCCTCGTACTTTGGTGACCCCCCAACCATAAAATTATTTTCATTGCTATTTCATAACTGTAATTTTGCTACTATTATGAATCATAATGTACATATTCTTGGAGATAGAGGTTTGCCAAAGGGGTCTGGGCCCACAGGTTGAGAACCATTGATCTAAAGGCTTTCCAGGAGGAAAGTGACAAGACTGGTTTGTGTCTTGAGAAGTTCTGTATTGAGTGGAAAAAAATGAGAACAAAAGCAAGAACAGGAGCCAGAAGGATGGTTGGACGAAGGTAAGAATGGAGGCTATTGCCCTTCATCTAGAAAGACTTCCACTTAGGGGAGACGTAGCCATGTACGGTAAAGGAATTTTGAAAAGCAGATACAACTGAAAGGAGAAACAGTGTAACACTGAAAATGCAGGTGCCTCCTCCAACAGATGCCAATGGATCTGGGACTAGCTTACAGCTCCTGATACAGTTATAGTACACTGAAAGAAAGTTTGGAATTTGGAAGGTGTATTCAAGGTATATTCCTGTAAGAACTACAAGTGTCCTTCCTAAATTTAATATTCAGTTTCTACAGATTACCTGTAATCCACAAAGAAATCATTTCATAAGTATTTACTAAGTGCCTAATGTGTGTCAGGCAGTGAAACAATTGCAGTTTGATGTGTTCACATTTTCCTCCTTCAGTGAACTAAAAACACGAGAGAAAGTATAAGAACTTTTTTTTTTTCATTAACTTTGGTAGGCTTAGCAATAACAGAAAAACAGTAACCACCTGTGTTGCAACATAATTCCCAAAGGATACTGGGTCACAGTTACAAGGAAATAGAGGAATAGCTCAAATACCACAAAGACTCAAGCAAATCTGTAAGCAGATAATTTACAGGAGAGCCAGTGGAGTCTCTTCAACAAGACGATGGATTGGGAAGAATGGAGGGGAGGGGTAGGGTTATAACTGAAAAAGATTTTAAAACTACATACACCTAGTGGCCTACAATTGCATTCTAGCTGGAACAAATCAATTGCAAAAGAAATCTGTGGGACGACTGCTGGGGGCAGAGGGAATTTGCGTGTAAACTAGGTGTTAAACAGTATTAGGGAACGCTCCTGCTCTTAATTGTGTCCGCTAATAATATGGTGATGTGGGAAAATGTCCTTCGGAATCCACTGTGGCTCAATGGTTCTTGCAGAGAACCCTGTTCTCAGTATCCATGTGGCAGCTTACAAAATGTCCCTAACTCTAATATGTACTCAGGGTATCATACACCTTTTTCTGGCCTCCGTGGGCATCAGGCAGCACACACTGCCCATGCACACACGTTCAGATGAAACATTCACATACATAAAAATGAATAAATATTTTTTTAAAAAAATACTGGGGGATGACATGTCGTGATACTTGTAGTTTATTGTACAACAAAATATAAGAAACAAATGCTACCTCGTGCTAACATTTATGAAATAAGAGTGATGGTATGTATGGCTAGAGGTCTAGCTCACCGGTAGGATGGTCTCACCGCTAGAATGGTGCTTAGCGTTGTCCCTGGCTTCAATACTCAACATCATAAAACAAAAATAAGAGAGCTGGAGCTCGGCGGCAGAGTGCTTGCCTATGTTGAGAGGATGCCCTGGGTTCCACTCCCAGCACAATTAATCAACGCCTCTATCCGTCTCAGGTACCTCGGGACTGGGTTTGAGCCGGGAAGATCCAGACTACTCCGGATTTACCCCAGTCTCTGAGCCCCGAATCAGGGTCGAATGGCGCAGGAGAAACTGTTCCTTCATCCCTTTCCAAATAAGGCCTTTAAATCTCCTGGAAGCCTGAGATTCGGCAGAGCAGCCCAGACTCAACGTCCCAGCTCCGGAGCAGCTGACCGCCACAAAGACGGGAAGTGCGTCATTGGTCCTGGGGCCAGGCGCCAAGTAAGCCTTCCTTCCCTCCTTCTAAAAGCGGCTTTTCTCTGGGAATTACACGCCGCGGTGACCCGCAGCTACCAGGCTTGGGCCTCAGATCGCAGCCCCACTGCCGGAAGCTGACATCGAAGGGGCGCTGCTGTGGGCACGGAAACGAAAAGAGGACCGGAAGGGACTGCTGGTTCCCCATCTGTATCTCTTACCCTTTAGTTCCGGAGTCG
>CABHPH010132466.1:0-32257 GCA_902168325.1 Peromyscus nudipes | reverse complement strand
GTTTAAAAACAACTGCAAAAATTTTTAATCAAAGACCTTTTATAAATTTTTCTTGTATTTGGTCTCCTCGCGACCCCTGGTGGTCAAAACAGGAAAAACAGTGAAAGCTTTTGAAAATTAAAATGGCTTACTTTTTAGTGTATTTTAAATTTTCTTCAAGTACTTTTGCAAATGGATAATACAATAGACAATTATATAATTTTGAAATCATACTTTTCTCACATATAAATTAAAAAAATTTCCATTCATTCAGTATCATATAGAAAAATAATTATAGCAGTAGTAATCCATATTAAATTATGGTATGAAAAATCAAAAAGATTCAGTAAGACTAATGGATATACTCCTTTCCACTTTTTGATAAATCATATTGGAATTGGAATGATTACAACTAATACACGGAGCTCTCAGTGCACTGTGCCTAGGCTGACAGAACAAGTTAAACTTCCCACATTGCTTTAAGAGTGCTTGTGAAGTTTTCTTGGCTAAACCCCGTGTGCATTAATGGAGCAGAAATGGAGGTCAGGAAGAAAGGCTGGATGCATGCGCTCAACAAAATAATGGGTATGACGTTAGATATATAAATTGAGGCCATTCATCTCTGAAAATCACTCTTTCAATGTTCTTTACTGTAGAATCCTACATTGAGCCATGTGTAGAAATAAAAAGAGATCTGTACTCTGTCAAATCACAGTCATGTGGAATTCACAGTAGGTTAAACATAAAAATATGGGGTGCTTAGACAATGAATCCTACCTTAGTGTAACTATGCTTAGCAAATAATATTATCAGTAAAAAATAATAATCACTGTGCAGTTGCTATTTCAGGAAACAAGTAATCTTTTTATAAAAGTAAATCTTTTCACATGAAATAGTTTGTTTTGAATATGGATCTTGGACGAGATTTTCAACAATTTATGAAAATATGTTTCTTTTCAAAACAGAATAAATTTGCATAGAGATTTATTCCATGCTTTATTTGTAAAGATTTATAGCTTCACATTTTTGTTTGTTTGTTTTTGGTTTTTGAGACAAGGTTTCTCTGTGTAACAGCTCTGGCTGTCCTGGAACTTGCTTTGTTGACCAAGCTGACCTCAAACCCACAGAGATCTGCCTGCCTCTGCTTCCTAAGTGCTGGGATTAAAGGTGTGAGCCACCACCGCCTAGCTTGAATATTTTTTCCATTTATTTTCTTTTCTTCTTTTTTTCAATACATCATGACCACAGCTTTCCTTCCCTCCATTTCTCCCAGTCTCTTCTATCTCCCCTCTCCCCCAGATCCACTCCTCCTCCAATTCCCTTCAGAAAAGAGCAGGCCTCCCAGGGATATCAACCAAATATGGCATAAGTTACAATAAGACTATGCACAGGCCCTCATATCAAGGCTGGAGTAGGCAACTCAGTAGGAGGAAAAGGGTCCCAAGAGTAGACAAAAGAGTCACAGATGGCCTCCCACTCCCACTGTTAGGAGTCCCACAGGAACACCAAGCTACACAATCATAACATATGTAGAGGACCTAGCTCAGACCCAATGTAGCCTCCATGATTGCTACTTCAGTCTCTGTAGCTTCACATTTTTAATGTTTACACAAAAATACATATCATGTCCTTTATAATGGTGAGATTAGATAGTATGTGTTTATTATGTTAACTACCCAAATTAAATGTATCATTTTTGTGCATGTATATGTTGCATTGAATATACATTATAAATCTAGAGGTTTTCTTTATATAATGTGCAGTTTTTATGTTACAGCTGTCTTCAAATTCTTATGGTTTAACTTATAAGAAAGCAATAGATACTATATCAGTACCACATTTCAAATACTGTGTGTCTTTCCTTAGTATACATAGCATGAAGTATTAATATTTATATCAAGATGTTCAAGTTTATTTTTATGTGTAAATTGAAGAAGAATATTCCTCATAAAAATCTATTTGAACTCCAACTGATAAGTTGATTTTTTTCTTTACATGAAAAATGCTGACAACAAAATTCTTGTATATATGTTCTTATGTTCAGTACATTTATGCAAAATATAGTCCTGAAATGTAATCGCAGGATTATATTCTGCACATTTATTATTATTTGGTACTATCAAAATGCTTTTCAAATTGGCTATAAACATATTTCTGATATCACCAGTAATGCATAAAAATGCTATTTTCCTATATATTTCGACTTGTCTATTATCTGTTTTCTACAACTAAGCCTTCATTAGCATCCTTTGTGGCCTTTTTATACCCTGCACTTTCCTGCTTTGTAGTTATGTAACCTAAAATTCCTGTAGACTTAGTTGACAATGAACAGATTAGGTAACATCCACTAAATAATTATTGAACAATTTATGAGTCATATCTCTATATGCATTTGTATTTTATTAACTCTTTTCAAGCTCCCAGCCACAAAGTTCATACAGAGGATGATCCGCAGGGGTGAATATTAAGCAAGAGGCTCATCAGAGAGACACTAATCACTCCATCAAAGACCTATCTTTAACCAGTATACTAACTGAATAGGATAGTTTTGATATTAATTTGTTTGGATCAACTAAAACTTAGCTAAAACAAATTATTATTTAAAAATTAAGAAAAGAGAATAATCATGTTTCTTAGCTTGTTGAAAATATTCTGATTGGATTTTTATTTACTGAAAAAAATTTAGAGTCTTGAGGTCATCTTTCTGACCATCAGTTTTGCTTTAATAGAATTGAAGATCACTGCATCCTACACAGCTTGGTCCTAGACACCCGACTGGGACAACGAGGGAGTGAAGAAAGGACAGACACACAGGCACATGTACAGAAAAGCTGGAGTCAGATGGGGTGCTCTCAGTCTGATGTTGTGGCACCTAGTACTCAACAATCCAGAGCCTCAGCACAGGAGAAGCGGTTAGTTAGTCACAGTAGGAGCTGTCTATAGGGGAGCAGTCTCGTGCTATAAACGTCTGGGAGGAGGAAGCTGTGGCTGATGTTTTCTTTACATGCTATCAACATTGGGGACTTGTCACTCAGGACTCAAGTGCTCCTTACACATTCACTCAGGGCTTCCTCAGTTCCACATAGAATTTGGCACTAGAAGTTGAAGTAAGTGTGACAACTTTGCTGACCACTGAATCCAATACAGAATTTCAAATGTCCACTTTCCTTTTGATAAAACAAAATCTTTGTTGTCACTTGCACTTATAATTTTCTCCATTATAATTTCAGGATACCCATAAGTGTATACTTTTTCTATTGTTGTAGCTTTCTTATCACATCCAAATTTATGACAGTTTATCCTGGTTTGATTTTCTGACTGTATATATCTGACTTATAAATCTTACATTTAGAAGATGCTCATTCCTTAAATATGTTAGTGACATATCCATGACCAAATCATTGACATTGCTTAGAAAACTAATGGCGTTTGACATACCATATCATTTCCATGTGTGTCGAAAGTAATATTTTTGTATAGGACAGTTGCCCAATAAATGTGATTGGAAATTTGAATGATTAGGCTCACTTTGAATCTACAAGTTAATATTTATTCTGTAAGGTATTATCGTCCTTTGTAAAACTACGAAATCATTGATTTTATTTGGAAAATAAAAATAACAGGATGACTCGCTGATCAGTTGTTGATGGATTCCATAGGGGATAAAAATTATTCCTCTAAAAAGGAGTGCACATTTATCAAATGAAACAACATGGTGAACCAGAAGTCTTGGGTTCTCCTCTGAGCAATTATGGAGTGTGCTTGGAAGAAATTAGTATAAATTTAGCTGAATGGGCCTTATTCTCCCAAAGCCAAAGACTGAATCATTGAGCAATTGAGAAAGGAACAACTTTTAAAGTATAGTGGCTACATTAATGTGGTCTGTACAATTATCTGTCACCTGGGGGCAATTTACTCAGAAAAAAACTAACTTATATTGCTAAAGCTGTTATCCCTACTTATATTTCACCCCGACGGCATATAGAACTTGATAAGTCCCTGTGGATTTCTCCTCCCTGGAACTAAATGCTAAAAGGCTGTATGTTAGCTTGTCTCCTCTGTTGTTCCTGGAAAACTATTGAAGAGAAATTCACAAGTTTAAGAAGCAGTAGGAGCTTAGTTTAGTTATCATGTGAAAAATGTGACAATTTGGGAGGTTTGGAGTTGTAGCAACTTGAAAATGTAAAAATGTTCTTTCTCCCGTCCTCCTCTGTGGAAGCATCCCTTGCCAGTGGCATTCTTTAGTCACTAATTCATGCAGTATGGTTTGCAAGGAACTTTAAAGCAATATTTTTCCTACTGCTATTCCTTACATTTTCATTTGTGGCCTCAATGATCTATGTAGGAAATATTTACTTTGAGGCTTTGGTTTGGCTCAAAAAATGCCAAGTGATCAAACGCAGGCAATGTGTTCATTGATCTCGTCAATGGAATCTTTGAGTGTAGAATAACGTACAGTCAAGCTGATCCCAAAAAGATTCTAAATTATATTTGTAGGCTTTAATGACCATAATGTTCTCCCATTTCTAGAAGATAGGTAGAAAGTTCAATTCTTTTTGAATTTAACTTTTTTCCTCCCCAGAACTGAAGACACTGACTGAACTTCTTAGTATCCACAGTCTTCCTGAAACAAAATAAACATATAATAGATGGTAAAAAATATGTGCTCAGTACCCTTTTTTCCATGTTGTCTCCTGCTTATTTCCTGTTTTGTTTCTATTTCTCACTGAATTTGGTTTTCAGTACGTATTCACAGATACTGACCTTGTGTCTGTATTCTGGGTGGCTTTGGTTCTCAACAGTAAGAATAGGGATAGTTTTAAGACATCTAAATATCTGCAATGAACTGAGGTGAATGGAGCAGAGCCACACTAATGTAGGCACACTTTCTCATTTGTAATCTGCAGCTTTGAAACTACTCTATATGCATCTTTCTGCAGCCTGTTCTGCTGTAACTTATGTATAACTCCTTCACCTAAAATAAACATCTACATCTTCGTGCATCATTTAGAAAAAAACACAATTTTCAATTAGTTGGAGCAAATGTTTAATGAAAACATACAAAGCAAAAATAGAGCCTTTCCTGTACAAGTATTTATTTTATGAATGCAAAATATGCTATAAACGTGCTAATATGAAAGTGCAAGGGGAGATATGAGAAAAAAGAGGACATGGAGGAAAATTAGAACAATAAAAGGTAATGGAAGTAAGGAACACGAAAATATCCATCTTTTCTTTGCCATGTGGAATCTAGACTTAATTACACACACACACACACACACACACACACACACACACACACACACACGAAATGAAAAAATAGAAGGGAACTGTGGTGGAGAATAAGGAGGACCATCTGAGGAGAGGAAGGAAGGAGAAGAGGTAATAGATAATAGTGTGATGGACAAATGTGAGCAAGTTACTATGGTATATTTGGATGACTATATCATAAGAAACTCATTATTTTGTTTACTAGCAGCAATAAATAAATACAATAGGCTCTAAAGACAAGTTTTGAAATTAGAGGTATAAAATTAGAATAGTCAATCCAGATTTCAAAGAAACTTTACTGCAGTGGTTCTCAACCTGTGGGTCGCACTCCGTTTTGGGGGTTGAAAGACCTTTTCACAGGGCTTTCGTATCAGATATCCTGCATATCAGATATTTACATTATGATTCATAAAAGTAGGAAAATTATAGTTACGAGGTAGCAATGAAAATGATTTTATGGTTGGGGTCAGCACAAGATGAGGAACTGTGTTAAAGGGTTGCAGCATTAGGAAGCATGAGAAGCACTGCTTTACTGACTTCTGCTGTGTGAACTGCTCATCGTAGCTTTGGATGAGTAAACACTGAATTTCTATGTCAAGTTACACACAACGGATTCTCTTTTATCTATAACACCTTGATGCAACCTGCCAAGTTGTCACGTTGTGTGTTCCCCACTGAGATAATGAGATGGTTTTAATGAAGGGAACCCCACAAAAGAGTACTGTTCAAAAGAAACAATAACTTTCTAATAAAACAAGTAAACATTACACTGAGAGTCTTATTTACATAAGACCAATGCGGTGCTTCCTAGTAACCTACTATAATGAATGATTTTTTTTTTTTTGCCAAAGGATCTGTGTGCTAGGACCTTTATCCCTAGATTTGTACTCGTAGATGGAATAGAACCTTTAAAGAAGTAGCACCCAGAGGGAGGCCCTTTGGTTTTGCTGCAGGTGTTATACTTGCAAGAGTTTCAGATAGCTCTCTTGAGACTCCTTGGTAGTTTATAAGGTGCAAGCTGTGTAAACATGAGAGCCTGGGTTTGATGTTCAGTACTTACATTTAAAAAAAAAAGCCACGCTTGGTGGCATATGCATATCACCACCACACTGGGGAAATAGAGACAGCCAGATCCCTGGGTCTATCTGGTCAGTCAGCCTAGCCTAATTGGTGAGCTCAAGGCCAATGAGATACCATATCTTAAAAACTAAGTTGAATGGGTCCTGAGGGTTGTCTTCTGGCTTACACATGTGTGCGCATGCGCACCACCCCACCCCCTCAGGAACCTGAGCCAAGGCTCACCCAAGCTCACTACGATTTCTCCCTGGTGAGTTTGAGATATGAGCCCTTGCTCCTTTATACGCCCCGCCATAATGTGCTGTTATCCATTTCCCTGACCAGAGACCAAACCAGCCATGCTTTCCTATTTCAGACCACAAAGCTATGAGCTAAATAAGTCTTTTTCCTCATTAAGTAGCTTGCCTCAAGTATTTCATTCTGCTAACAAAAGCTGACTAACAGCATGTGAAGACTAACTGATTTTCACATGGAAGTTTAACATATTAATGTCTCCAATGGCCTAGATTTCCATACACATTTTATGGCTCTTTTTAGAAGTATTCAGTTTATTTTTTTTCATTGTACGTTTAGGTCACTTTACAGAGTAAAATAATGGTAAATTTGCACTCATCTTATATAAGTAAGCATAAAGTTCATGAACTGGTTTCCACATTATTTCATTCTTCTCCGCCTGCAAATTCAATTACCACAACATCTAATTTCTCTTCGGCTTCGCTGCTTCATTACCTCTTGTTGATATATTCTCACACTCCTGCTGCCTTCTTTGCCTTCACATGTCAAAATGTGCAATAAAAAATAGAAGTCCCATGAGTCGTAACTCATTGCCAAAACCCTAATGGAGAGGTCCAGCAGACATCAGAATCCTGGAATTTTCCAGGGTAGCTCTCAAGTCAAACATGATTAAGAAATTGGATTCTGTACTGCTTCAGTGGCCTGGCTCGCTGGAAGAGCCACATGAAAGGAGGAACTAAAATGTAAGCAGAGAAAAGGGGCTTAGTATGCACTGGCCATATGTATACGTTAATTAAAATTACAAGAAGTGTGTTGGAATGCTTCCTAAAGGCCCTGGAGGTAGGTCAAGGACAGAATGATTTGCTAAAATGAAATAGCAAAGAAGAGAAATGTGTCTTTCCTCCATATTCTCCTGAATTCCTAAGCCTTTGGCTGCAGGTGTGTAAATCCTAGGATTTGATTTAAAGCACTTATGTCTTACTTGGATAGTGGTGCACAGTATTCTGGAGTTTTTCAGAAAATGGTAAGGAAAAAAGGCTGCCTAGTGTAGCCCTTGGCAAGAGTAGAAGTAGAGAGTTTATCTTCAGTAATGCATCTTTTTTTTCAGATAGCCCTCTTGGCAGCCAATCCTATCATGTACCGTACATTCTCAGTCACGCTCCTCTTCTCTCCATTGAGAGTTATGATTCAGACTTTTTAATCACAGGCTTTGACATGTTGAAATCATCTTGCTCTACTCTGTAGTGTCCAATTTCTATCCCTCATGAAATATATCAAACATAGTTGTCTCTAAGTGTTCTCTGGGACCAGCCAACCCTATAGACAGAGAAACTTAGGAGTGATCCACAGGCAGCAAAACAATCCTTTCTTAACTCTTCATGATAAAATTACCATATTAAAGATTTTGTGGTGTAAAAGTCTATAACATTAATACACGCACAATGTGCTGCAGCCATCACCAGCATACATTTCAATGTTTTATCATCCCAAACAGAAACCCTGTAAGCCTTAAACTGTCTCTCCTATGTCACCGTGCCCATAGCTTAGGCAACCAACAATCTTTTTGTGCCTATGCATTTAATTTTATATAAATGAAACCATGCAATAAGTGACCTTTGGTTTCTGGCTGCTTTCAGTTTATCATTATGTTGCCAAGGTTCATCCACATTGGTGCATGTATCACTCTGTTCAATGGCAGAAAAAGATTTTATTGCATTAATCCTATCACATTTTGTTTATCCACTCCTCAGCTTTATATTTCAGTTATTTTTACCTTTGGTTATTGCAAATAGTGCTACTAGGAATGTTACTTATAAGCTCTTTTTGAGCACCTATTTTTAAATATTTTGACTCTATGTCTAAGAAAGACTTTCTGGGCCATAAGATAGTTTTTATGTTTAATCTCTTGATAAACTGCCAAGAGGTAAAAGTCATTAATTATCAAAGTATGAGTATTTCAATTTCTTCATATCATTTCAAACTCTCATTTTTTTTTCTATTTGGTTTAACATGGGTGTAAAGTAGTAACCATCAGTATTTTTTAAAATTATATTTATCTATTTACTTGTGTGGAAGAATGGGGAGCACATGCCATAGCACTCCTCGGGAGATCAGAGAACATCTAGGGAGTCAGTTCTCTTCTTCCACCATTTGAATCCCAGGGATCAAACTCAGGTCGCCAGGCTTGGTGGCAACTCCCTTAACCTGCTGAGCCATTTAGCGTGACCTCCATTGTAGTTGTGATTCACATTTCTCTAGCCACAAATTAAATCTCACATATTTTTGTGTACTTATTGGCAATTTGATAACCATATTTTCATCAATTTCTTTTAGATAATTTATTTTAAAATTTTTGTGTAAGAACTCTTTATTTTTCTAAGAACTTAAGAACAGATGCTTTTGGAAATATTTTTTTCTTATGACATAGGTTTGTGTTTTCACTCTTATTAATATCTGTCTATTGTTTAACAAAAGAACATAATTTTGATGAGGACCTATTTTTCCTTTGTTTGTGATTTTGTTTTGTTTCATAAAAATATTATAAAAACCAAGGTCATGAAGACTGATCTCTTGTCATTTAGATTTCATATTGTCTATAAAATGTTTCTTTTACATCGAGGTTAATGCTTGATTCTCTGTTTGAGGGAAAAATTTATCATTCTTTTTCTTCTTTTAAGAATTATTTATTTATTATGTATACAATGTCTTGCCTGCATGTATGCCTGCAGGCCAGAAGAGGGCACCAGATGTAGAGGGCATCAGATCCCAATAGACATGGTTTTGAGCCACCATGAAGTTTCTGGGAACTGAACTTAGGACCTCTGGAAGAGCAGTCAGTGCTCTTAACCACTGAGCCATCTCTCCAGCCCTTAACATCATTCTTTAACAACTGGGTATCTTACTATCCTAGCAGTATTTCTTGACGAGACTGTTTTTTCCTTATTGAATAATAATTGAACCTTCATGAAAAAAATTAATTAGATGAATGAGAAAGTACTGAAGAACAGCACTCACTTATGTCCTAATAAATTTGAAAGAAAACATCTGATTTGGGAATGCAGAAAAGATTTGAAGCATCAGAAGATAAGGAACAAGGAACGGCTCTTTAAAAAATATGGAGTGGAAGATTAGATAAAATCCAGAAATACTGAATGACAGATTTACAAGGGAGACAAAAGAGAGCAAATCCTCTTCCATACACACTCGGTCAACAAAGAAAGAAAGAAAAGGAAAATCCCCAGAGGCAAACATAGCCTAAAAAGCATTTTAGACAACAGAGTCACAATCTGAAGGAAATGCTAAGTAGGAAGGAGGCAGGAATGGTTTGCACCACACTCTCTAGTAGAGTAGAAGAGACAGAGCCAATCCTGAGAAAAGCTCTACAATCGTTCCACTGTTAGTATATGTGCTGCTGAAGTGAGCACAAACTCTACAATCAAACCACCAAATGCCAAAGCTCACCCCCACCACCACCACAACTGATTAAACAAGCAACCACCCTGAGAACCACAGGAACTCTCAGTAGACACAAATATACTCAAAAAAATTGCAGGATGCTGGTGGAGAGACAGTCTGAGCCTTGGTAAGCTGAGCATATTCAGCTGCAAAAGTAAATGAGGCATGGCCCTCTTTAGAGTCTAGGACATTGAGCTCTGTGAATGGAAAATGTGATCACCCAGTATATGCTGAAGATACTCCCTGGGGAAGAATATTGTGCTATGGGGAACCCATGCTAAGGACTTGGAAACTCTGATGAGCGGGCTGAATTCTGTACAGGAATTAATTCAACATGGAAATTATAAAGGACATACTGAGCATGCAGACCATTCTAGCCTGACCTGTTGGAACTCCCAAAGAGGCAGAACATGCAAACAATTCTTGATGGAACTCTAGAGACCCGCACAGCTGTTCTCCCACCAGCAGAGTTTGCTCCAAAAGACAACTCAGAGACAGGGAACTTATCCAAGAAAAAGAGTATTTGTTTATGTTAAAATATGTTTATTTCACTCTTTTTATTGCTACTTTATTTTTTAACTTTCTTTTTTATTTATTCTTTGTGTCTTTCATATCATGCATCTCCATCCCATTCATTTACTCATCCCTTTATAACTACTCTCTGTCCTTGCAAACCCCCCCAAAATAAAGTAAAATAAAATTTGAGAGAAAAAAGTAAGAAAAAAAGAAAAATCAATCTCATCATGAAAGCTATAGTGTGATACAGTGAGTCATGAAGTAAACCCCTTTGTCCATGTATCTTTACTTGCAAGTGTTCATTGCAAAGAGTCACTGGTCTGGTTCCAGGCCTCTGGTTTCTGCTACACTATCGATGCTGGGCCCTCACTGGGACCCTTCTTGGTTATCTTGCAGTTGCCCTGTGTTGTAGAGACCCTGAAGCTTTGGGTCTGCAGGACCAGCCCCTTTATGTGCTCCAGAAGATCACAGATGGCATGGATGTTGGGGTGGGCCAATCTATAACCCTAGTTCTGGGTCTGAGTAGTTGCAGAGTTGATCAGCCTGCCAGCTCTCCCCCTTCCTCGCCACCAGGATGAAATCTCCTGCATTGCCCTGGCTTGTTCACCCCTTGCAATGATGAGCAAGGGGCAGGGCCAGTTCTGCTTTTATGTCCTCATGGTCAGGGGCGGTTCTCCCTGACCTACACCTTCAGGGCCAGCTCTACTGTGTTGCCTGGGTGTGGTATAGGGGCTACTCTCCCAATTGCTGCAGGTGTTGAGGGGCAGGGACAGCTCTCCCATTCTTATGACCTCAGGGACAAATCTCTCATCTGCCTCAGGCTTTGATGTGGGGGGCTTCTCCGCCTCCACCCATGCTGCTTCATAACAGATGAGTGACGAGGACAGCTTTCCTGTGCTCACAATTTTGGGGCTGGCTCACCCACACCTCTGCCAACGGGATTGGCTCTGTTGTGCTGCCCAGACAGGGTGCAGGGCCTGCTCTCCCTGCCTCAGGCATTGATGGGGGAGGGGCATTTCTCCACCACCCATGATGCCACATGAGAGATAAGTAATGGGGACAACTCTCCCGTGCTCACAGCTTCAGGGCTGGCTCACCCATATCTCTGTCAACAGGATTGGTTCTATTGTGCTGCCCATTATTGCTATTTTTTAAATCTTCACTTTGTATTGTTATTTCTCGCTTGCTTTAGTGTTGACTTTGCTTGATTAAGTTTTGTGAGTATTTTTCTGCATGTACTCTATTGTGTTCTATCATTTCTTTTACATTCACCAATGTAATTTCCCACTCATTTCTACTCCCTCTTCTTATCTTTGCACTCTTCCTCATATTTTACTTCTTAAGTATAAACTTCATTAGGTTTAATTATTTTGCTTTTTGATTATTTCTTTTTTTGAGATTATAATATAATTACATTATTCCTTCTTCTCTTTACTCCCTCTAAATCTTCTCATAAACTGCTCCTTGATTTCTTTCAAATTTATACCCTCTTTTTTCATTGTGTTATATTCATATATGTACACATATACTCATATATGGTCCTAAATATAACCTTCTCAATCTGTATACCTTTTCTTGTATGCATATTTTCAGTGTGACTTTTTAGTCAATTGGTGTGCTCTGCCCTGGAGAAGGCTACTTCTCCTAGATTAAGAGCATGGCATGTGTACACAATGAAGTTTTATTCAGCCACAAAGAAGAATGAAACAATATACACTGCAAGAAAATGAATTTAATTGAATACCATCACATTAAACAATCCAGGCCCTAGGGGGAGAAATGTTATGTGTGTTTTCATATGTAAAACCTATGCATACACACAGATATTGATATGAAGCTATTTGAGGCAAATTGAAAACTAATAGGAGTGGTAATGAGGAGTGATTTTGGTCAAAGTGTGTAATGTACTAGACAAAATATGAAACAGCTCATTTTGTAGAATGAATATTTACTAATAAAATGTAGAAATAGGGAACACATAGGGAGTTAATGGATACAACTGGGTGTGTCTGTGAGCCTGTCTCCAGAGATGATTGCCTCCTGTTGGCTCTAACTTAATGAGTGGATTAATCCTGTAAGATATTCATGACATGATGACATCATAGACAGCTAGAGAAAAGTAGGAGGGACAAACTTAGTTGGAGAAAGTAGTTCACTGATTCCATGTCCAAAGCAACTATATCTTGCTCTCTGGCTTCTTCCTGTATTCACATTTCTCTGTTTTCTGTGCACCAAGAAAAGAAATACAGCCTCTTTAACATGCTTCCACAGCCATGATGTTCTGCCAAAGTTTATGGGGCCAACTGACCATTGTCTGAATCCTCTAAACTGTGAGCCAAATAAAACAATTCTCCATTTGAAAAGGTTAGCCATATATGTATGAGTTTGTTTCTGAAACTCAGTTGTATTCTTTGAATTTATACTTGAACCCTTATTTCCCAGGACTTTGACTACTGAATCTTTGTTATGAGTTTTGACATTGGGAAGTACTGGCTCTCAACTCTGTTCTTTTGCAAGGTGGCTTTGACTATTCAAGTCACTTCAAGTGCCATATATATTTCATTGTCCTATTGCTAATGTATTGAAGTAAATCTTTTAAAACCATTCATTTTATATTTTTAAACAAGTGGAGCTTATTAATTCATAGATATTTTGTGGAATTTTTAGGATTTTCTTTATATATGATCCTGATAAGAGGATGGTGGTGCCTATAAATCTAGTACTTAGGAGACTGAGGTAGGAGAATCTGGAGGTTCAGTCCTACCTGTACTACAGAGTGCAATTCCTTCTTAAATAGAAAGAAATGGCTCTGATTTGTTAATACAGAGAGATTTTATTCTTTATATACAAATTTGAAATATTTTATCTATTTCATTGCTAATTAATTTGGCTAGAATGACAGGTACAATGTTTAATATAAGTGGTAAAACTAACATCCTTGTCTCGTTCCTGAACTTGTGGCAGAATCTGCTTTATATAATTGAGTGAGATGGCAGTTATAGTTGTTCATAAACATTCTCTTTTTACATTGAAGAGGTTCTTCTATTTTAAAGCAAATTATATTGTTTTGTATGTCACATGTCTTATTTATCCATTAATCTTTGAACACTTGATCTAGTTTTGAAGTCTTGAAAACATTATTTTTTATTTTTAGGTATTGCTGATGTAACTGTAGATGATGAATTTTTTGCCTTTTGTGGTGGTGAGTTCTTTTTTTTCCTTTCTTTTTGAGACAGGGTTTTTCTATGTAGTCCACACTGATTTGCCCTGTGTACACCAGACTGACTTAGTGATTGTATTCTTATGCCCCAGACTGGGATTATAAGCATATGAACCATGACAGGTTATAACAGTGACTTTTAAATCTCACAGATAAATATTTAAACTAACACCTATAAATGCAATTTATTATTATATATTGACCCTGCTTCCAGAGGCTATGCAAAATTAATTGATTAAAATGAATAAATTGTTAATAGTGAAGCAGTTTTTCATGCTCACAGCCAAACTTTCTGTGAATATGGCCAATTTAATACTTATTTTCTAATTGTGATATTCCAATTTAGTTTTCTTGCATTGTTACGCTTGATGTATCACTTACTATAATATTTCAAAGATGTCTGTGGCTGGCATCACTTCCTCACTAATATCTGATTCTCGAGTTTGTTTCTTTGTTGTTCTTATTCTCCACCCACTGCATCTCCAACTTAATCAAACTTCTACTTTATGCTAGAATTTTGTTCTTCTTTACCATGATTTCAAGACAAATTTTAAATTATATTGCAAGAAAAAAAGTTAGACATCATGTTGTAAGCTTCATTTTTCTGAAAGATTAGAGTTCCTTAGTTCATATCTATTTTGTTTTCATTTAATACATCCAATGTGTAATCTTAGGTATTTTGTCTAGCATTTGTAATTATTTTCCCTGAAAATTTTTGTCTACCAGAAGTTACTCTGATATACTGCCAAGTGGAAACTTGTCCTCTCTTTTTATCCTATTTTTAGATGATAAAATGAAGGTCAGACTACTTAACTGATTAGCTTACAGCTCCAGTCATATTGAAAAAAAAGAAATTAGAAGTTAATTCTTTTATACTATACCAAACTATCTTTCTTTTATTGGTATTATCACTAGATAGCATATTAGTTTATATACTCATAGTTTTGTGTATTTTACTATGATGTATTACTTTTTCAGTTCTGCTTCTTGATCCGGTCGCCTGTGATCTTAGGATAATTGGTTCTCAGTGTTCTGGTTCAAAGACAAATATCAACCACATTATCCTATAATCTATGATCTAATATATACTCTGTGAAACTTATCTTTAAAGGATTGAAATAGTTTTACTTTCAAAACTATCTTTTTTTAGTTGTACATATGCTGGATTTCTAAGCTCCTTGAAATCTTTTCTTGTACAATTTTAATATAATCAATAATTTGAACTGTGGTGCAGAGCACATAGTCTTCAGAACACCTCAGTACAACATTCATTGGTGTTTGTTGCTCTTGGTTAATGGATACAATTAGGGGAAATCAAAGATAAATCTGATATGGTCCCCCCCTTTACTAACTTAGAATACACTATCCAAATAACTATTGAAAAGAAAGTAAACTTCACTATAATTAATTAGGTATAAAAAATAGGAATTTTGAAAAAGTGTTCATATGAGGCTGAAATTACCAGGCAGAGTTTCAAAGAGAAAGTTAGACAAGGGCCTTGAGTAATTACTTAATAGAACATAGGGAGCATTGCTGCTTCCCAGTACAAAACACATTAGGTTATGCTCATCTTGACAACTACAGAGTTACCAATATCTATGGTGACCATAAAATATTCTATTAATTGAAAGTTAATATTAAGAACATGTATAAGCTGGGCAGTGGCAGCACATGCTTTTAATCCCAGAATTTGGGAGGCAGAGGCAGGTGGATCTCTACATTCGAGACCAGCCTGGTCTATAGAGCTAGCTCCAGGACAGTTAGAGCTATATAGAGAAACCCTGTCTTAAAAAAAAAAACAGAAGATGTATAGATTCATTTTTTGAGAGAGCATCTATGTATATCCCCAGCTGGCCTGAAACTCTCTATGTAGATCACAATGTCCTCAAATTAACAAAGATCTGCCTGTGAGTGCTGGGATTAAAATTGTGTACCACCACACCAAGCATGAACAAATCTGATGATCCAGCTTTACACCAACAACTGGTGTTTACAGATTCTATGAACCCTACAGGATGGTTTATTTATAAATTAATTATAGCTCCTATTATGTATGAAAAAGAGCTCTCATTCAATGTTAGATAATATTAAAGATAATTTTATTTTAATGTTTTCTTTAACATTAAAGTCTGAAAATTATACAAGACTGTTATTGTTTCCATTTTATTAACAAAATAATTTACTCAATGATGTTGCATAAAATTTGGCTAGGGTCAGATTTATATTACTCAGAAGTTCTGAAGTTGGCATTGTTTAAAGCAGGTTTGGGACCTTAACTGCTCTACTGTGTTGTTATCCTGAGGGTGAAGATGGAGCTGCTGATTAGCCTCTGAATTCTACCTCATTTCTCTTGTTTGAATTTTGTTGTTGTTTATTTGTTTGTTTGTTTGTTTGGTTGGTTGGTTGGTTCTGTTTTTGTGAGACAGAGTTTCTCTGTGTAACAGCTCTGGCTGTCCCAGAATTAACTTTGTAGACCAGGTTGGTCTTGAATTCACAGAGATCTGCCTACCTCTGCCTCCTGAGTGCTGGGATTAAAGGTGTGTGCCATCAATCTGAAAAGATTTGTTTTTATTTCATGTGTATGGGTGTTTTGCTTGTATATATGTCTGTGTACCACATGTGCCTGCAGAAATCAGAGGAGAGTGATGGATCACCAGGAACTGGAGTTGCAAACGGCTGCTCACTGCCACGTGGTTACCTGGAACCAAACTCAGGTCCTCTGGAAAAGCAGCTAGTGCTCTTAACCACTGAGCCATCTCCCCAGCCCATATCCAATTTCTTGACCTCTTTTCAGACTCTTTCACTCGCTGATTTGTCCTTTTACATCACCACACGTTTGGATGACCTCTCTTTTTTGAGTTTGAATATTAGAAAAAGAACTGCTTGTAGCTTGAATCATATTTCCCAGTGAGAAATGCCTGGTTGCAAACTTCCATGCATGGTGTAGCAATCTCCTTGTGACTCTGGGCTTTATTCACACTCCACCAGTGCTCAAGATCAAATAGGAATCCAATATTCCGCCTAAACATACAAAATTGGTACCCCAAAGTTCATAATTGAATGGTTTTACCATGTCTTGAGCAATTGCTCAAGGCAAATTGTACTTGCCCTAGCCAGAATTTCCATGAGCTAATCCTTGGTCTTCTTCTACCTTCTAATGGTCATTAGATGCCCCGACCAATTTACAACATGATTCACTAGTGTAGAGGCAGATATAAAGGAATGAAATAATGTTTTTCTTCTGTGTATCTCTAATTCAGACTTATAAAAGAAAAACTTAGTCATGAATAGTAGGACGTGTGCCTTTGTATCTTAGAAATAGACACCTGGTCTAAGTAATGCTTCCTGAGTAAATAAACAAACTATATATTATTTTGGTTATATTGTTTTGGAGATGTTTTCTTATATCTGATAGCACTTATCATCACTCTTAGCCAATTGAAATAGTGGCAGTAGTAGGAAATGGCGATTAAAGGAAAATATAATCAGTTGTTGTACAATGCATTTTCCCTTTGGCAACCAGATTGACTCAAAATGATTTGAATTTCATCATCTTTACTTCACATGCAAAATAACATAACTGGTGGCAACCTTTTAAATCCAGACCTAAATTGTATATGTGAATTTGAATGGAATACTTAACTGTTTTTATTAAAACTGTTTTTATTAAACTGCTTTTTAACAATTTTATACATGCATATACTATGTTGTGAATACTCTCACTCCCAATCTCCTTTATTTCTCTCCTACTTCTGTTCATCCCTGCTCCTCTCTACAAGTCCCTTTCCCACAGGCATGTCTTTTTGTTTGTGCATAGGTAACCTAATTTATGAGTAGATGGTAGGGTAACTCTTGATAATAAACATTATTCTGTCTAGTTAACTGTAGAGTATCTGCCCCTGTGTCTAGAATAGTCTGTCATAGAAATCTATACCATTCCTGCCACGCCTCTTGTAACCTGCTTATTGAATTTCTGTCCCTTCTATGACAATGTGAATACAGCACAGCATTGTACAGGAAAAAAATCTTATAGGTCTTGACCTGTTCCATCTAACATTAGACCACTGGCATCTGGAATGGTGAATATGTTAACCTTTACTTTCGTCTTCCAAAAAGCTATCTGGTTTCTTCTCATTGTGTGTATAGGCAGCAGAAGTAGCACTAACACCTTTTGTCCATCTTGTTATGTTGTGCTTTCTTTGAAAGATCTCCATAAGTGAGAGGCTAAAAAGATAAACTCATTTATTTCTGCCTTTGTATCTTAGAAATGGACACCTGGTCTAAGTAATGCTTACTGAGTAAATAAACAAACTAATTATATTGATTTGGTTAGGATTTCTATTACTGTGACAAAACACCATGACCAAGAGCAAGTAGTGGGGAAAGGGTTTATTTCTTACAAATCTCAGGTCACACTTCATCACTGAAGGAAGTCAGAACAGGGACTCAAGGCAGGAACTTGGAGACAGGAACTAAAATAGAAGCCACAGAGGACCACTGTTTGCTGGCTTGCTCTTCATAGCTTGCTGAGTCTACTTTCTTATAAATCCAGGCCATTATGTTTAAGGGTGGCACCACCCTCTGTGGCTTAGACCCAACCACATCAATCATTAATCAAGAAAATGGAATGACAGACTTACCTATAGGGTAACCTTAAAGAGTTATTTTCTCAGTTAAGATTCCCTCTTCTCACATGACTCCATTTTGCATCAAGTTGGCAACAACAAGAGACTAACCAGGACAGTGGTCCTACTGTTAGATACTACTCCTATTTATTCTATTACATACTAAAGAAATATAACAATATATTGATGGGATGTTGAAGTTTGTTCATTTATTTAGCAATCACTTGCTGAATAACTTGTATATATCACACTCTCTATTGAGAGTTAGTGGCACAATTAATCACATCTATTCAATATTTTGTATATTCGTGGATTTAAAGGTGGGAAGAACTGACTTTTGTACATAACCTAATGATAAATGCACTATCAAGTAATGTTGTGGACCCAATGTTGATCTAATAATCTCAACTACCAATTTAAACTTGCTCTTGTGTTAATCAATCAACATGAGTGACAAACATAATTCTCATCAGTATACTTGGTATACTATTTTATGTATTGACATCCAGTCTCTTTTCTCTGTGTTTTTCAGAAAGACACGTTATTACATCATTTCCAGGGTGTAAGTGTCCTTGTATTTAAGTACTTTGGATACTTCTAGCTATGGTGTTCTCTGTCCTTCCATCTATGACAAGAATCCCTTCCATATATTTTATATTAAAAGTAATTTTAAGAACAGGAGACAGAAAAGTTCTCTTTAACTCAGAATGCAGTAAATCCTGATAGATTTGAGAGATGGGGGTCTTCATACTTATTAAGCTTAAGTCATGTTTTCTTTCACCTTTACAACTGAGTGTTGGCTCTTCTATAACATGGATAATATGCTACCTTCTTAAATTTATGTTCATAGGAATCTATTTGATAATCATGTTCATTTTTAGTACTTAAGATTCAAGCATTATAGAAATACTAAGAAAAATAATCTGAAATAAATGTTTATTTTTCCACCAACTTTCCTTACTGGTTCCCCTATGCTGTGTTTTGTAAAAAGTAGACAAAACTATATCAAGCAACAGGGTTTTTCCCACTGACCCTTAGCCTGTTTAAACAATCCAATCAATCATCAATGACACCTACTTGATTTTCCTAGGATCAGTGACATTGTCTGTTTTCAGGAGTAAGATAGCAGGAAGATGTCCTTTTGCACTCAATATGGCCAGTGTGTTTATGGACCATCAGACCTTTTGGATTTTATTATGCCTGGGCGATTTTCCAATATTTTATGAACATTGTTTTTCAGAATGTTCCTGGATTGAAACACGATTGTATATCTGGACAATATCTTATTCTACTCATGACAGCACTGTCCAGATGGGCCTGGACTGCTTCCAATGGAATCAGCTTTTGGCCAAGAATTGTAGAAGCATGAATCTTATGAAGTCCAAGTCAAGTTCCTGGTGCATGTAATCTCCTCACAAGGGATTGGGATGGACTTCTGGAAAGTCAAGTCAGTACTGATTAGGACACATTTGTAATTATAAAAAAAGCTTTCAATAACCTTTCACATTCCATGGATAATTACATTAGATGCATCCTCCCTTTTTTGGCTCTATGTGTCTCACAAGCCAATCATCTGGGGGAGACATTAGGCATTTCAATGATCTCCAGAGTTTCAGGAAGCTTTAAAAGAATTTAAACACTTTTTGTTTCTGCTTGTATCTTGATAGTCTTTGTTTTCCATTCTTACCCTTAAAGATAGACAGGTTACATTAGTATGTCGTCTACTCTCTTCATGTTGAAGAAATCCTGACCTCCCTACTCCAGCTACTTCAGTCTGTATATCTTCTCTTTCATAGATAACTTTTCAAAAATAGCATTGTGTGTGAATAAGATTCACCATATTTAATAAATACAAACATGGAGTCCTTCATTATATGTGACAACTCCAAATATCCTCAAGGTATCATTATTTACACAATTCTCAGATACATCTCAACATAACTCCAGTCAACCACTGATACCCATTTTCCAACTAATCTTGTTAAGGTGACAAATGGCATTTATATTGAAAATTACGTGGACAAAGTTGTGGTGTCTTATCACTGTATGCATGGTCCTCCATTTTTCAAATAAAATGCAAAATCATATATATATATTGAATGAAATGCAAAATCATATACATCATATACAAAATAACTTTTAGTGTATACAGTGTGAATTTGTTATATTTGTGTGAATATTAGGTGTGTTATTTCACATAATAATTGTTTTGTTTCCATTTTCATTTTTCTTAAGAATTTTTAGTTTTCACTTTTAATTTTTCTATTATTTCCATTGGTTATTAAAAGAATGTGCTTTAATTTCCATAGATTTGTATAAATTCCAAAGTTGTTCTTTCTATTGCCTTTTAGTTTTACATAGTCATGGTTAGATATTTTGCATGATTTCAACTTCTTAAAATTTGATAAGTTTTTGTGTTCTAATATGGGATCTATCCTGGATAACATTCTTGTGTAGCCTCAAAGAATACTCTGAGGTGTTGAATGCAATGTTTAAATTCTCGTTATAGCTATTTAGTCTAGAGAACAGTTTACGTTCAATAAATTTTTGCCAAAGTTCCTACTATTTCTCTCAATTTAGGTTTATTAATATTTCTTTTATTTAGTTGTTTTAGTGCTCAGTTTTTATTTATTTACACTAGTCTCAGTTTTTTTGATGAATTGATCCCCTTTCTATTATGCAATGACTTCTCTTGTCTCTTTTTTACAGTTTTTTACTTAAAGACTATTTATATGACATAATTATAGCTATTCTTGTTTTATTTTAATTTACACACAGTATTATTAGCTACCTTTCACTTTGATCTTGCATGTGCCCTTATGAGTGAATTTATTTGGGGTAGCAGGGAGGTGGAGTTTGGTCTGGATTTATGTCCATTCACCCATTTCCTTTTTTGACTGGATAACTTGATTTACTTACCCTCAAGTGTAATTAGTGCTAGGCAAGCACTTACTGCCGCCATTTGTGTTTGGTGTTTTCCACTTACTCTGTAGATCTCTACTCTTCCCTTGCTCTGTGGTTAAGTGATATCTTATAGCAATATGTTTTCATTTCTTGATTTTCATCCTTAGAATGTCTATTATTTTGTTTTGTGGTTATAATGAGGCTTACAAAAGCTTTTTAGACTTATGATAGGCTATTTTCAGTTGATAACAACTTAACCTTAATTCTCTTCCAAAAAATAAAAACAACTTCTAAAATTTTACTCTTCTTTTAAATACATTTTGATTTTTCACGTAAGAATATGCATCTTTTATACTCTATATCTCTTAAGCGATCAACATAATAAATTATTTTACTAATTTTCATCTTCAAATTTTCATACTTAACAATGTACGTCACCACAATAGTATTAGAATATTCTAATTTTACTGTGGCCTTATTTTTAACAGTGAGTTTTCAGATGTTTTGGCATCACTTACCAGTGCCCTTTTCTTTTTGGATTGAAGAATTTATAATTTATTGTAAGACTGGGCTTGTGGTAATAAATTCCCTTGGATTTTGCTTACCTATAACTTTTGAAATGTCCAACTCATTGGTGAAGGGCAGCTTTTTCTGGCATAGAATTCTTGGTTCTATGGTCAATACTTTACATTCAGCATTTTGTATGTACCATCCTACAACTTCTTTGTATATAAGATCTCTTGCAGAATCTACTGATAAATGTATTGATTTCTTTCTTGCTGCTTTCAGCATCCTTTGCTTACCTACTCATATAACCATGTCATTGATGTATCTTATTCAGACTTTATCTAATTGGAAACATGTGTCTGGATATTTATATCATATTCCCGGTTTGGAAAAATTATATTCTTTAAATATTCTTTCCACCCTTTATCTTACTTTATTCTCTCTTGA
Source organism: Peromyscus nudipes (assembly GCA_902168325.1). Lineage (NCBI taxonomy): Eukaryota > Metazoa > Chordata > Mammalia > Rodentia > Cricetidae > Peromyscus > Peromyscus nudipes. The sequence goes on along the minus strand of CABHPH010132466.1, from coordinate 10,021 downwards.
ATGTGAATGCTGTGAACATTTGCTCTTTTGAAGTTATATCATAATTCCAGTGAACTCTCTTATTCTTTTTCCTACTTTATTTTTGTCCTCTGAATTTACATTTCAGCTTTCCTGTATTGAAGAATGCTGATTATTGTCCTTCTTTTGAATTAATTTTGTTATTGATGCTATCTATTTCATTTAAGAAAATCAGCTATTGTGGCTGGACAGTGGTAGCACATGCCTTTAATCCCAGCACTCAGGAGGCAGAGGCAGGAAGATCTGTGTGAGTCTGAGGCCAGCCTAGTCTACAGGATGAGTTCTAGGACAGCCAGGGCTACACATTGAAGCCGTGTCTCAAAAAGTGTATTTATCTACATCTTTTTAGTACTAGTCTTTGTCACCTTATTTTGTTCCTTTGGAGACATCATTTTCCCTTATTATTCTTAACCCTTACATCTGTATTTTTGATGCCTGTGTATGAAAGAAGTAGGTAGTTATTCTAGACTTCTTAGTCTGTGAATGGTCAGCTTATCTAGAAATTCTGGACAGGTCATCTTTAGATGCTCCTAAGTTTGTGGCAACTACATCAGTTGAGGATGGAAGGAATGGGTCCTCTAAATCTTGGATTGACACAGTTGTCATTATGCTGAGATGGAATGCCAAGTCTACCAAAGTTGATGTAGCTAACACTAGGCTGGAAACCTGTTGAGACATGCCTACAGATGAAGGCTATTCAGAACCCAATGCAACTACAAACAGCTAGACAAACTAGCAATCGACTATGTCTTGCTTGTGTTAGAGTTACCTGTCAAATTATAAAAGGACCTTAGACTATTGTTCTGTCACTACAAACTTACAGCCAGGACCATGCTAATCTTCCAGGCATTGGGTTTTATTGTTGTATGGTCAGCATAGGTTCTTAACCTTCTTAATCTAGTATTCGATTTTGAAGTCCTCCAGTACTTCATTCTCAGTGTTCTTTCTCTATCATGTTAACTTTCCATAAAAATAGCACTCTGTCATATGACGTATAGGTGTCCATATGCTGTCCGATTTTAATTTGTACTTACAGTTCTCAAACTCCAGAATGATAAACTCTACTTACCTGATAATGGAATTTCAATATATCTTAGGAAAATTGAATTACAATTGTTTAAGCAGAACCTTTGATACATGCTTGTGTAAACCATCTTCTCACCAGTACTCTTTACTTTAGTGAATGAGACCTTTATGTTCATCATTCCTCAAACTCAGACTCCGTATCTGACATCTCAGCGTCATGTCCGCTACAGTCAGTCACACATTAGACTACAATTAATTTCTCCAAAATAGATTCATTCCTCTTCCCCACTGTCTCCTATCATCATGACACTCTTGGAAGCCCTTCCTAGCTTTGTTTAGTCATTTTTCTGGTGCAGAAACTCAGAAAGCGCTGTGTTCTTTATCTTAGTTGCCACTGTTACTCTTTTCATTTGAGTAGGCTTTGCACTCCATGAGATGTTTGTTTCAGTCCATGAAGCACAGTTCTTGGTGCATAATCAATGCTCAATAAGTACTTATTTTATGAACTACATAATATAATAATTAAAAGCCCAAAAGAGTATGTAACATGTTCCAGGATGATAATTGATATACATGGATTATCTGATTTAGTTCTCTCAATTATCTTATGGGGAAGTATTGTTACTAGCTTACTTAATGTAGCTGGAGAAACTGATTCCCAGACAATCTAAAATCTCACCTAAATTAAATAACTAGTCAAAGGGAAAATACCAACTTCACGTTTTACTGTAAAACCCCAAATTTTGTATTCATTAGAAATACAAAGTCAATGATCCAGACATTCCCAATTTAGCATCTCTAGATTTTTGGTTGTTTTTATAAGGCTTGGCATAAAATGCTTTGAATATGTTAATGACCTGCTATATATTAATGGTTAAAATTATAAAAAATATTATATTAGTTCTGCTTCACTTATGCAGAACTAAAATCTATACTAAAAATGGTGGGTTAAAATGAAAGCTGATCAGAATCCTGCAGCAATTTGGACAGTTATTCAAGTCTCAAATTTCTTTCATAAAGGGTAAGAAATTTCTATCTCTGAGGAGACCTAGTCAAGACAATGCTTAGAGCTTACTGGTGAGCCATTCTAGCTGAATCTGAGCACTGTTCAATCTTAGAAAATAGTGTTCAGAGAGGGAGGAAGACACCAACATCACCCTCTACCCTCCACATACATGTACATACACACACACACAAAAAAAAACCCTGTAAAAAAAGAATAAGAAATCCATCCAGGAGACTATAGGGCCTGGTTTTATATAACAAAAAGAAAAGATCCATTGAAAAAGGCAGGACAGAAGAAATTGCTATAATTTCTCATCCTTGAAATATAAGAAGTCCATGCAATAGAGAAACACTTCCTACTTAGGGTTAGAGAAATCATTATGTCCAAACCTTAGACTTAAAACTATACCAGGTCTACTATAGTAAAACACCATTCTAGGCAGAACCACATGTCTCCGGGCCTCAAGTCAAGTCAATTCCAATGGACTGAGTCACCAGAAACATATAAGCCAAACAGTTGACTGAGGGGGACACTTCAGGTGGTCACAGCAGGCAGGGAAACAAACCCAAGAGCTCACCTCTGAAACTCTGAAAACTCAGTTCAGACTAATGTCATCAACCCAGATCAAGACTTTGGGACTCTGATCCCAGGCAGTTTATTCTCAGTAAATTGAAACACAGTATAATTTGGAAAAAAAGTTTCCTGGTATTATACAATCCCCAGTGCACAAGGAAGTGTAATTACATTGAAACTCAACTCAGGCTATATGTCATTTCCTTTTCCAAGAAGATGGGTTCTAGAGATAGGCTATCTGTACTAACTTAAGGGCCTAAGGAAGAGTCTGGTCTGGTATTAGTGATACAGATAGTGTAGAGGTCATTTGGGCTATTAGCTGCCTCTGGTCCTGTTTGTGAGAGCTTGGGGGAGCCTCTGGCTATACAGATAACATAAGGGTCATTGAGACTATTAGGCATCTCCAGTCCTGGTTGTGGAAGCTTGGGGAATCCCTGGCTGTAAGAGTCATTTAGACTATTAGCCACCTCTGGTCCTGGTTGTAGCAGTTTGGTATGGCCTGGCCGAATGGATGACACTGATCTGTAGGCAATCAATTCTAATTTGGAGCTTTCAAGATGGAAGAACAGATTGTTTTTCATCTTTCCAAGTGGAAAGACATCCCTGCATGCCTAACATTCTTGTTTTCTCTAGAGATCTGTGGGCATAATAGACCTTTGTTCTGTGCTCCCAATAGGTGACTACATCTATTCCATTTCCCTCAAGTGTGGACAGCAAGGTAGGGAGCTGGAGAGATAACATAAAGCCAGCATAGCCTAGCTGATACTCATAGGTGCACCCACCATGATGTATACTGGTACTAGGCAGAAACAAAACACCTCTATACCCAGACCAGAGCTTGCAGATGGAGGCACCAGACCTATGCAAGCATTGGGTGGAGACCTGTGTGCTAGTGGATAGACTCATGTTTGCCCTATATTATTGCTGTCTTTGGAGTGTTAGTGGTATATTGTCCAAGGCTGTATCAGTTCTTATAACTGCAAGGCTCGGGTGCAATTTAGATTAGCACAAGACTGAAAGGCTAAAGGACCATCTTTTACCACCTCTTATCCAACTTAGGGCAGACAGGTAACAGGCAGGCCACTAGGATAAACTTGAGATGTTGCCAGCTTACTGCCAGTTACAGTATGTGCCCAAGTGTATATCTGAGGCTGTGCAGCTACTTACAGCTGTAAAATTCAGATAGAACTCAGGTTAGAGTTATCCTTGATGGCAAAGGGGTGGCCTTCACCAATATAATACTAACCTTAGACAGCATAGTATTGAGGGAAGGGAGCTCAGTATTTTTCTTGAAAGTTATTATCAGAATAGTAAAAAATAATACTGGGCAGATGTCAGTGAAACCCACCTTCAGATCAATCCCTACAGACCGAGCCTCTGAAACTGTAGCAGTTTTAACAAAAGACATCTTCCAGTCTATTGGCATCCTACTTAGGCTAGTACTCTCTGTGGCTTTTTGGAGCAGTTTATCTCAGCAGTAGGCAGGCCGTGGCAATGTGGGCCTAGATACCACTAAAATACCACATTAGTGTTCTGTTAGCATCAGTGAGCTGTGGGCTAAGGGTATGACACAGTTTAGTAGCATTGGCATCCACATGTGCCACAGAATCCCTACAGCTGTTCCATTCATGCTGATTCTTTCTCAAACAGATGAAAAATCCTATTATGCCTTATTATAGACTGGAGGAAGAGGAGGCATGTATTTACACTAGACATATGGAAATCTTTGGCAGAATTGAGCTCTCTTTTTATTTTATTTTATTTTTGATTTTTTTCGAGACAGGGTTTCTCTGTGTAGCTTTGCGCCTTTCCTGGAGCTCACTTGGTAGCCCAGGTTGGCCTCGAACTCACAGAGATCCGCCTGCCTCTGCCTCCCGAGTGCTGGGATTAAAGGCGTGCACCACCAACGCCTGGCTGAGCTCTCTTTTTAGATAATCCCCTAGGCCACACTGAGGAAGAAACACGGGAAAGATTTTGTACTGCCACAGAGAAACAATGCAGAGATAGACGCAATGAAAAATCAAATCGAAATGTTTAAACTGAAAATTCATACTGGGTAAAACTCAAACATAGCATAAGATATCAATAGAAAATATATCAAACAAAAGAAAGAACAAGAGGTCTCAATAGAAGTACTATGTGATTCTAATAGTAGAAGTACTATGTGATCCAGCAATCCGACTATTGGGTACCTATCCAAAGGAAATGAAATCAGTAATTTGAAAAACATCTGCATCCCTAGTGTAAAGAAATGGAAACAATTTAAATGTGCATCAACTTAAGAATGAATAATGAAAATGTGGTACCTATACACAGTAGAATATGACTCAGCCTCAAACAAAATTAAATCCTGTCATTTGTGACAACATGGATACAAATGGAAATCATTGTGTTTGGGGAAATAAGCCAAGAACATGGTGAAGGCACGTATCACATCATTTCACTCCCATACAGCATGTGAGAAAGTGGAGCTCATAGACCTTGTTCCTACAATGTTTGTTGTTAGAAGCCAGGGAGAATGTGGGAGTAATCACTGAGTACAAAGCTACAGTTAAATGAAAAGTTCTAGTGTGATGTTGTACATCATAGAGAGGACAGATAATGGTTGTATGCCGTATTTCTCAAAGGCTGAAAGAAAGGAGTTTTAGTATTTTTTTCCATAAAGAAGTAATACATTTGAAGAGAAAAATATGTTTGACTTGATTATACAATGTACACATGTATCAAAATATGACACAACACTTCATTAATATGTATAATTTTTTTGTTGTATCAGAAAGTATTTTTACTTTAAAATAATATAAAAAGTTTGTGTCAAGTAAAGCCAATATATTCCATTTTGTGCTTGATTTTTACATACAGTGCATGTAATATGTCATATGTGTTAGCTGAACATAATAAATACAAAGGTGTTAAAGACATGGAACACTCTTTACAATTAGATAATCTTGAAAGTGCTGTTCTATGGCATAAGATGGGTCCAACTCTGAGACCAAGGAATGTAATACTCTAACTGACATACTCAGTGTTGAGGCAAGTTTGAAGATTTTTAAAAACTATTTCCACATTTATGCTCTGTTTCAATACCAACAGATGCTTTTAGTTATGACTAGCTACAGAAAAGCCCGAATTGTATGATACAGCATAATTTAAGGTTGGTTAAACAGATGATGACAAATTTTCTCATTTCCTGTTAGAAGTTAAAGTTCAAGACATCTGACTTTGATAGATGTAGAAATTGGGCAACATTATTAAGATTATAGTTCTTTTAAAAATACTTATTTGGATTTATTTATTTTGTATGTGTGAATGTTTAGCCTGCATGTATGCATGTGTACCACATCCATGCCTGATACCCTGAAACTGGCATCATGGGTGTCGTGAACTCGGAATTAAAACCTAGTCCCCTGCAAAAGCAATAAAATAGCTTTAGACACTCAACTATCTCTCCAACCCTTTGCCTGTTCTTTTGCAACTCCATATTGTCTTTTTGTTATACCCTCTCGAGTGTCGTCATAGTCATCATTCATGTTTTCTTCTACATTTCATAAATCACGACTCTGAGTCCATACACTGGGAAATATCATCTTCTCCCTCTTCCCTCCACACACTGAACACAGAACTTCAGAACAAAAAATGTTTAATGTGCTCTTTGTGATCAAATTTATAGAATATTTTCTCTTTCCATGGAGCATACAGCTAATATGCTCAGAATAATACTGCATGACCTTGGCCTTTACTGGCAAAGAACTGAAAGCAGTTTTAGGAAAATAAAGCAAAAAGGTAACCCAGCAAAAAGAAAACTACCAAGAACTCCTAAAATTGATGAGTTTAGACAGTAAGATCAGAAGAATCTAAGAAAATAGAAAGAAATAGAAAATCAAAATTGTAGCAACTGGTTTTTTTTTGTTTTTTTTTTTTTTTTTTTTGGTTTTTTTTTTTTTTGGTTTTTCGAGACAGGGTTTCTCTGTGTAGCTTTGCACCTTTCCTGGATCTCGCTCTGTAGACCAGGCTGGCCTCGAACTCACAAAGATCTGCCTGCCTCTGCCTCCCAAGTGCTGGGATTAAAAGCGTGCGCCACCACTGCCCGGCTTTTTTTTTTTTTTTTTTTTAAGATCCAGCTAATTGGAATTACTGGTTGATGGTGTTTCATCATCACTACCATGGTTGCTACTGTAATACATAACATGTCCAAAATCTACCTTCCGGCATTGCTGATTTCTTCAGCATTTGAACTACATGGAAAGGAGTTTTGATTGGGTCAGATTAAATGACATGCCAAGTCACCTAATCTGTTCAGTTTCCACATTTGAGACATGGAATTAAGTAGTACTAGATGAACAGAGAGAATTCTTGCTGGTACTAGACTTGATGGGCAAGTGGTGAGTTTTCAGATATAAAATAGGATGCTATTAGTAAGGGTGTGGTTTCTGGCAGACAACTCCTGCCCTCAAACTGACAACGTCTACCTTAAACCATCTTCTATACTGACTGTAGGTTCCACTCACGTTACCTACTATTTTATTCTGACACTTCATTATGTTTTATGATATAAACTAGTCTGGAAGTCTGTGATTCTTGGTACTTACCGAGTAAAGAATATTAGCCTTATCACTGAGATGGGGATACCCTTAAATAATGCATTTCTGTAGAAACATGGGTTTAATGTACTGTTCAAATGCTGACACCTTCCTCGTGGATTTTCACAAAAAAGCCTTCATAAAAGATTTCACTCAGCCGGGCGTTGGTGGCGCACGCCTTTAATCCCAGCACTCGGGAGGCAGAGGCAGGCGGATCTCTGTGAGTTCGAGGCCAGCCTGGGCTACCAAGTGAGCTCCAGGAAAGGCACAAAGCTACACAGAGAAACCCTGTCTCGAAAAACCAAAAAAAAAAAAAAAAAAAAAAAGATTTCACTCTTCCCAAGCTTAACCTGATGATGGAATTGTCAAATTGCCTATAATTTCCTAAGTTTTAAATTTTCAAAACATGCTTCTACCTTGCTATAAATTAGAACTAATACTACTTCAAGGGAAGGTGGAATTCTCTCAGGCCATTTTGCAATGTCCAGCTTAATGGCCTGTTTACTTTCCTTAGTTGTCTTTGAATTTGCTTTGACTTTATTATAGCTTTGGCGTTGACTTTAATAATAGGATTAATAATCTAATTTATCTGGGGACTGTATTCCTAGATCTAGTTCCTGGTTGTTTCTTAAATCAGTAAACTCAGTGCTTAATTTTTCTGACCTGTGAGTTCTAACAACTTTAACTTCCTTAGTTGTGATTATGCTTTGCCTTGTGCATCAGGCCAGAACAGGGTTTTTTTTTTCATGGCCAAATAAGTATGCAAAGAAGCTTTTTGTTGTTGTGTTTTGTTTGACTTTGTGTGCGGTTCTTTGTTTTGAGCTATTATTCCAGACAACAGTATAACTGCAGTTTGCTTTGTGTCCACCTTTGTTTTTTTGGCTTGAACTGGTCTTTTGCTGCCCTCTGGTGGCAAGCAGTTACCAGTGCCACTGGAGCGCTGTGTATAACCTTGGAGGGAGGAAGAAATACCACATGAAACAAGATGCTCAGGATTGTTCAGGTTTTTCTCTTCATTCCTATCGACTGAAGCTCAGATCGACACTTAAACTGTATGCATTACATTAAGGATAAAACAAGGTGGACTGAACTGGACTGAGATTAAAAAAAAAAAAGACCTTCCTAGCACCCTTTCTATTGAGAACATCTGTCTCCAGCGATGTTTTATCCTTGTAGTTATACAGATTGTGAGATGTCAGATGAGATCATATTTGATGAAAATAACAAAGGAACAAGACAAATTTGAAGGAACAAAAATATGGATATGCAATTACACAATTAAAATAAGAACCTTGTGCCTTCTATCCTTAAGAGAACTAAACCATTCTCTTCTTTTTGCTTATTTATTTAAAAGAATGGGAATAGATTCATCAACATTAAATTGAATTGTGTTCTGTTTCATTAACTTTATTAGTGGTGCCAAGAATGTCTTGGTATACAGCTATAGATCAGAAGGGCTGGGAAGGAGAGAGGGAAGGAGAGACTGAAGGGGAGGAAGAAAGAAAACCTTGTCTTTACAACTTCGACTTTCAGTTCTCAGAGTACTACGGCTGCAACAACAAAGACAGAGCTCACTGTTCCTGCCACAGCTAACATATTCACTTGATAATAATGAACAGATTAACTTTTACCAGCCTATGCACTGTTTTACACACATTTCATTTCATTTCCACAACAAGCTGCTGAAACAGATATTGTTATTATTTGGTTTTAATTTTCATATGAAAATATAAAAGCTTAGAGAAGCTGGTGCCTTGTCTTGGTCCTATGAGTAGTTCCCAGAGTCAGGATAGTAACACTCACAATTTAATTCTAGAACCAAGCCTCTTAACCTCAGTAACAACTGCTTGAACAAAAAGATCTCACTAGAGAATGAAGGCCATTATAAGTAACTCCACAAATTTGCAAATTTTGAAATTGATTTATCACTCCTCATCCTCTCATTTCTCCTCATGGTTTTTCAAGTTATAATTTTTCCCGATTCAAAGGATCGACTTGCGTTTTTCTGAAGGATGGGACCCTTGTTCGCTATGTCACCAATGCCATATTTGAGTCGCCTTTTTCTAGCTCTGTTAGTTTTCTCGACATTATTTAATAAACAAAAGGTTGATACTGCAAAAAGTCACCGTGTGGATGATTATTAAGGACTCGGGGTTTGGTGGCTGGGAAGCGTAGTGTAGAAGTGGGGTGGGAGAGAAATAAAAGGCATGATGTAGTTGTCATCATAGAAGTAAGTTTTGGAACAGCATCAGAAAAGTTCTGGAAAGAATACGAATCTGAAATTCAGGAGGCACACGTGGTGGAAGTAATTTGAGGTCTTGTGAGTAAATAGGTTAAAGGAATAAGAACTGCACTTTAAACATAAACACCCAAGTAGCTCCCTTAAGAATGTTTGCTTTGGGGGCTGGAGAGATGGTTCACCAGCTAAGAGCATTTGCTGCTCTTGCGGAAGACCCAGGTTTGGTTCCCAGAACTCATATGATGGCTCACTATCATCTATAATACCAGTTCAAGGCATTCACATGAACATACACACATAAAATAAAAATAAATAAATCTACAAAAATGAATATTTCACTTTAAAATACCACATCGTTGTTGTTTTATTGATAAATGAGAAATTGCAACTATATGTAGACATCTTATGTCTAGAATAAATACACACTTATGAAACCATCACCTCACCATTATCAATGAAAAAAATTATCCCGCACCTCCCAAAATATCCCCTCGCTCCCCTTCTTCTTCTCTTTTTTATTCTTAGTTGTTTTTTTTTCTTCTTATTGTTTGTGGTTAGAACATTTAACATAGGGGAGTA
>CABHPH010132465.1:0-10114 GCA_902168325.1 Peromyscus nudipes | reverse complement strand
GCTTGCGTTTGTTCCTGTTAGCTCGAGTCTCTGTGGGAAGACGTGAAAGCTGAAGTCTGAAGCTTCTGAGAGGGGATGCTGGCTTTTGGTTGCAGAGCTTAGCCAAGGATAATATCAGCTGGAATAGATCATACATGCATTCAGGGCCTCTTTGTCGGAACTTGGGATCCTCAGATATCAATAACTTAGAACCAACGTGATATCCAAAAGACAAAGTTATGAACTCACATCTTTTGGGAGGCCACCCAGGAAAGAGAATACACCATATGAGCTAAGGCCACATTCCACATGATGTCTTCTTGGGAAAGAATGAAGGAGATAGAGGAAGAAGGAGGAGAAATGGGGAGACAAGTGGGGGCAGGGAGAAATTAGAGAAAAGAGAAAATATCTGAAAAGTTGCCTAATTTGGAACTGATGGAATATTTACCAAATGAAGATAATTTTAATTTTTTATGATTTTTATTTATAAGTGTGTGTATGAGTGAATATCAATCACATGTGTGTAGATACACATGGAAGCCAGAATAGGGCTTTGGATCTCCCAGAGCTGGAGTTACAGAATATTGTAAATCACCCAACATGGGTGATGGGAACCAAGTACAGGTCCTTCAGGAGACCAAGGAGCACTCTTATTCACTAAACTATCTCTCTACCTCCACAGAGATAATTTTAAATATGAAGAATTTAGACACTTTCTATTACCCAACCAAAATAGGAATCCAAGAGCAAGATGGAAATCACTTCTAAATATCATAAAGAAAGTCAGTTTATCATTGTGTTTGAATCATGCATACATCGTTGACCCAAATAAATTAGAAAGCTTTCCGTATATTAAGAAGTAAATTCTTCCTTAAGCCATAAACTACTTGAATTTTTGAACTATGGCTCTTTTCACCCAGTTGATTAACTATTAAATTCCTGTTGAATCTCTACCTTGAACAAAGTGATCTAGTAATCACTAAAAACACAGAAATAAGTCACATTGTTCCTACCTTCAAGAAGCTCAGATCTCCAAAACAGGAGGGAAAGGATTACAGAAACAGGACATCTCGGTGGCTCCATCAAAAAAAAGCAGGAAGCCCATCATCAGGTTAGTTACTTTTCTCATGGCAGTGAACATACATTTCATAAGAAACAACTTAGCAGAAGAATGGTTCGTTTGTAGGGAGACACTTTCCGTCATGGTGGCCAAAGAATTGCATCAGGGGGGCTGATCATGTTATACCTATAGTCAGTAGGCAAAAAATGAACAAGATTGGGACTGGGCTATAAAACATCAAGATCTGCCCCCCAGTGACCCACTTTCTTCACTGGGGCTTCAACCCCCCTAAATGTTCCACAACTTTCGAAAACAGTGTCACCAGCTGGGGACCAAGTATTTCAACACAAGAGCCTATGCAGGGCACATCATATTCAAACCACCATACTCATCTACTGTTTTAAGAATTTGAGAGTCATTAAAGTTTCCTAAAAACTAAGAAAGTATGCCAAATCTACGTATAATTCATTGTGATTGGTATAGCCCAGCTGCTCAATGCAAACCAAAGTCAGAGTAGATTTCTTTGAGACTAAATTAGCTCTCTAAACAAACTATCCCAGCACTGTAAATAGAGCCCTGCTTGCAATTAGTCACTGTCTTCGAAATTCACAAATAGAAGTAGGAACGATTCCCAAGGCCATATGGGTGAGAGGCCCTCACTCTCACTGTAAGATATCACCTTAATGCTGGTTAATTTCTCACTGGTTCTTTTTCACCAGGTCACTATGACACTGAGGATACAGGGAAGATGCCAATTTGAGACCTTCTGGAGCTCTGGACACACCTTATTTCACTAAATCATGAGAGCATCAGTTGTAAAATATCTCATTATCTTATTTATTACTGTGCGATAAAAATAGCATCAGAGACGATACCGTTTTTGTCCTAAGACATCCATAACTGTGTCCCATTCCAAACCTGCTTTAAAAATATCGAAATGTTTTTATCTTACAAGCAAAGAAACACAGGGTCATATGAGAAGCCTGGCATGATCATTAGAGATGGTGATGAACCAAGTTCTGCTGAAAAGTTCTGAAGAGAAGCTGTTCAATGAGTGACATGGGCCTCCATAGGTTTGAGAATAAAAACTCATAATCACCACGGCCTACAGAAGCGTGTGCTATGTGATTTGTAGTGATCACTCTGGGCTCTTCAGGATCACCAAAACCCCACTCATCGCATTCCAACCCCTGGCCTTCCGGGTTCTGCTATGAACACAGTAAACTCTTTCTTATATTGGCATTATTCTACTTCCAACAACCTGGGGCTGTCACATAAAGCAATATCTAATTTTTTTCAGGTTTATGGTCAAATATTATTCCCTGTTTTTAATAAACTTTATCGTTCCATAGGACTTTATAGTTAACATTTGTACTTGTCAGAATTATATTATTTTCTTTCTCATTTACTTTCTAATTTTACCACTGATAGAAATACTTCATTAGGGCAGGGAAATTGTTTCTTCTCAATGTTAATATAATTCTTGGCAAATAATAGGCATAAAATAAATCTACTTGAATAAATGACGAAGTTGTCTAAAAGTACAAAGAGTAAAGATGTTTAGCCTATTCTTAAATTTTGTATTATTAATCAGGGAAATGATTTAAGACACGAAATTCTACAATTCTATTTAAGTTACCCTCCAATAAAACCCCTAGAAAAATCAACCTTAATTTTTTCAACACCATGAACAATTAGAAACTGAGAAAAAAATCAATAAGAATGTGATTATTGGTCTTAATTCTCAACTTGACAAAATCTCAAACTACCTGGAAGATGGGCTGCTTGACATGTTTGTGGGAAATTATCATGATTACCTTAGTTGAGGAGCAAAAGCCCACTCACTTTGAGGGACATCATTCCCTAGGCCAGTTAAGAGTGGAGAAAGCAAGTTGAGCACTAATGTGGATGAATTCATAGCTCTCTTCTTATGGCTGTGGTCTGATGTACCCAGATGCTTCATGTCCCTACTGCCTTGACTCCCTGCCATAATGGGCCTTAACTCAAGCTAAAATGAACCTGCCTCCCTTAGGTTGCTTTTGTGAAGCATTTCTGTCATGAAAAGGAAGAACAGCATGAACAGAAACTAACCAGAGTGTAACAGAAGGATATGTGTTGGTGAGCTAATTAAAGACTATTCCATGTCAATGGACCATTCCTCTTCTCCACAGTTCAGGGAATTCAATACCGTTGCTTTGGAGGAATTAATCACATCACCACAGATTACGACAAGGGAGATTAAGACAATCAAGAGGTAACTTTCAGTTTCAGAGGAATGACAATAATCATTTGAGATTTGGAGAAAGAACATGAATAAAGAAAAAAATCCCCTGAAATGTTCCAAAACTGTGTACCCTAAATACAATCACCTTCTAAACGCTCACGGTAGTTACCAGGTGTGGTGGGAGCCACAGCTCAATCTGAAGGGCTTAATACCAATCATTTCTGGCTCTTTTTTTTTATTTCCTTTAGTTCATTCAAATGGTTTAATAAAATCAAATAGCTTTTAAGCTCAAGAACTCAAGGAAAAAGTGGGAGAAATCTCATTTATTTGGTGTCTTGGAATAAAAAAGGAAGAGGGGGGAAAGTGAAATTCATCTCCAGAGTTCTTTCACCTATTCTTCCACTGTCGGTGTTGACAGCTGAGCATAATGAACACTGGGTGGATGTGACTGACATTTCACCTGAAGCCATGTTTTTCTTTTCTTAACAGACCTAATTCACTTTCTTTTTCTTCTATAAAAACCTTTGTGTAGTAGCTACAGCTGGAGCCTGGATCTCCTCAATGGAGACTCTGGTATGGGTTTTCACAAGATGGTCAACTTGATGAACACAGTCTCTTTCCAGAGGTCAGGGATCATGTAGCTGTGGGCCTTGGAGATGGCATCAAAGATGCATTTAGCAAAGTTGCCCAGGGTGGCAGTGCAGCCCCTGGCTGATATATAGCCGTCACCAGTACCAGTCAGCAGCAGCAGCTTCTTGGACACAGGAGCAGAGACTATGCCAGTGTCTCTGGGGGCAAGGATGTGCCAGTCTTGTTCCTCTGGTAGCCTCTCCACTTAGGGACAATGGGAAGCTTGGACAAGATCATGGCCCCTTTGGATGGCAGTGGCAACCTCTTTGGACCACTTAAAGCCAAAACCAACATGTCCATTGCAGTCCTAATAGCAACCAAAATATTGAACCTTGTCTTCTGGCCAGTCCAAGTCTGCTTCTGCACTGCCATGATCTTTAGACCCTCATCCTTCCAAACCCTAGAGGAGATCTCTGGACTTGGGTAGGGCATTGAAATGCTGTAAGTTTTTCAACTGTTTCAGACTATCTGGAGTTCAATAACCTAATCACAGTCCTTCTCTTTGGCGCCTCTTCTCTGATGATAATGTGTCAGAAAGAATACAGGAATGCTTTAATAACCCATCTTAATTACCAACCAGTCATCATGTTTTGAAGATGAGGTCATGTCACCAGGCCTCCCCAAGTAGGAAGCAGCAAAGTCCAAACTCCACTTACCTATGGACCTCACTCTGAGCTGCCATCTCACAGGAAGATACATCAAGAGAAGGAGAGTCGAAGGAACAAACAAGAGAATATTTGGAGTCCCTGACATCAAAGAACGTCCATAACATCTCAGACAGGCTGGGGAGAGGAAAAGAATTTAAGGTGGATTTTCGGCATTGGGTAGACTTTAAGTATCTCAACCAGTTACAAACCCCTAGTTCAAACTGGATTCCAGAGTTTTTGCTCAAGAGCTTCCTGATATGTCCTAGAGAAGAAATAGAAATGAAATTTAAGTCTCACTACCCAAACTTACACTATTAGTATTAGGAGAGTGATACTGTCATTAAAATATAATAATTAGGAAGTTTACAGACAAAAATAAATATTCCTAATTTTTGTAGTTAGAAAAGAGAAGGAAAACTAATTGAGAAACTGCTTATATTCTTCATGCTATATATCTCCATGTTTAAACTTTTGAAATTGAACAAACATCACTTCATATTTGGAGGAAACATGGTAGTTTAATTCCTTTCATCTGGGGGGGGGGGGAAGAACCAACCAAAAATGTTCAGAATATGAAAGTCATTTTAAAAAAATTAGAGCTTGTGAAAGATTAAAAATAGAAGTTGAAGCTTTTGAGTGATGAAAAAAAGAAGCTGTATTTTAATTATTATTGCTTTCTCATCTTTCATTTTCAAAAAAACTAGGTAAGGTACAGTGTGAAGGGCATGAGGGGAAAGTAGCTACGTTCCTATGACAGAGGAAGATTCGAAAAGAATAAAGGACCTCATTGACAGGTGTAGCAGTAGACACGTTATTAGAAGGAAAAAAGTGAATTCGGAATCATAGACATTTGTTTCATCTTCCGTACATCCTTCCTCATTGAGGCACAGTGAATTTGCAAGCAGCTGCTAAAGAAGAGTGGCCAAGCAAAGTAGAGAGAGAGAACACGGCCCACCATCCCCGCTAGGAGCACAGTCAATTAAATGCAGCCTGGAAGGGATCTAATCTAATATCAAAGATGCTGTCAGGGGATCAGTTCCCCTGAGTTTAGGGTTAATGATGTAAAGCATGGCAGTCTGGCCAAAAGCAGGGGGGAAGAAACCTTACTACGATCAGGTGTGACTAGAAAAGACTAAAATAAAATAAAATAAGCATTTCTCAGAAAAAATGGAGGGCCTTGGGCAAAACTTTCTGCAGACATGTTACAATCCCCTCTCCTTGCAGCAGTCATCCAGGGCTTGGGTTCTCTAACATTTAACAACATTTACAGTAAATCTTATCAC
Source organism: Peromyscus nudipes (assembly GCA_902168325.1). Lineage (NCBI taxonomy): Eukaryota > Metazoa > Chordata > Mammalia > Rodentia > Cricetidae > Peromyscus > Peromyscus nudipes. Next base: position 4,291 of record CABHPH010132465.1, on the reverse strand, counting down.
TGTAATCAACATTGAGGGTTATCAGAGTTTTAATAGAGCAGACTCCAAAAAGATCCATTCCCAACCAGAGTGCAACTGAGTGCATCACGTTGAACCTGAAGTGCTTGGCACAAGAGCTCTCCGAGATAAAGGTCACTCGTAAAATTGTACCCAGGAACCCAGGTGTTTGTTCATTACCCACCAAACTATTCTACACTTGCGTGAAAAATCAGAGACCACAACAAATGGGGACAAGGCCAACTACAAAATGTGAGGCCTTCACAGGCTGTGGTCAGCAGAGCTGTCGCCCTGAAGAACGCTGGATGTGTGAAAAGAATTTTCTAATCTATCGCAGGAGAAGTAAGAAGAAAACAATAACGGCCACCCACTTACTGGACTGTGGCACATGTCTAGAACTTAACCTTTGAAAGCATTAAGGTTACAAAAACTAGGCTGGCAAAGTGGTTGCCCGTGTAAAGGTACTTGCCACCGCGCCGCAGCCTGAGTTTGATCCCCAGGACCCACGAAGAGGAGAAAACTGAACTACTACCAATTGTCTTCCGATCCCCACACACGCACACCATAGCATGCACAGGCACACACACTCACACACAATAAATAAATGGAGGGGTTTATTTTATTGCAAAAGCTCACAAGCAAGTGACCTTTTCTCAGTTTTCTAAGTTTGATTTCCAGCCATCCTACAAACAAGATAGCCTGAAACTCCCACCTCCCACTTGAAGCACGGTCTATTCTCTGTCTCCTTCTTGTTCTTGCAGTTCTGGAGTTGGTCTGATAATTAGCACTTCTTTTTCCTGTGTACACTGACAAAATAAAAAGGCTCCAATGCCCTTTTGGACTCTGCTGCTGAGCTTTCATTTAACGCTCTTGTTAAATTCTTTAATTATATAACTTTTGATACTTAAATTGGATAACGAAAAAAACACATATGTGAAATAGAGAGGTTTGGGGTAACACTTGCTTGAATTATTCTCTTTGATGGAAATCAAAGAAAATAACAACTCAATACCAGGGCTGAGAGAAGCACATTGCAAAAAGACTGAGAAATAATATATTTTTCAAAGATGTCTGTCATGGAAACCTGTCCATTACCTAGAACTCAGCGGGTCTGAAAGTACTGGTGAGATACAGCTGAATTGCTTTCCCCTTTTAGAAAAGTGTTAACTCTTCTAGGACATCACTCAGAAAGCCCAGCGAGTCAGTTCACTCAATGGCACATTGGTGGCCTCTAAAAATTAGTGTACCTTTCAAAGGTTGCTTTTTATCACCTGATACTAAGGTCTGGGGCTAGCTATAGATGAAGGCATCTTAAAAATTAAGGGTACAAAAATATAATACTCACGTGGGAGAGTTTAAAGTGAGTATAAAATATTCTAAAATCAACTAAAGAGAATGAAATACCCTCTTGTTCTAAATTGAGTTGTACCCTCCTAAGATCAGTGTGAAAGACCCTATCACCCATATTCCAGAATGTAACTTTGTCTAGAAATAGGGTAGTGAGAGATAATATTAGTTAAGTTTAGATGAGATCCTACACTAGGAGGTAAACCATAAACCTGATGTATGTGGTGTGCTTCTAAAGAGGAAAGACGCCAAGAAAGATGACCGTGGCCTCAGCCAAGTCAGAAGTTAGAGTTGGGCTGTGTCCAACAAATAGATTCCTGGAGCTATGAGATACTAGGAGAGGTCAGAAGGGATTCACCCTGGATACTTCTGAGGGAATATGGCCCCGCCAACATCTTGAGTTTAGAATTCTTTCCTGTAGAACCACAATAGAGTGTATTTGTTATTTATCCCCCACAAAAAGAATATTTATTGGATTTTCTATAGCCTATTAGCTAATTCAGGGATAAAGATGCCTTTAGTGGGTGGCGTTTATTTAACAGCAGACATACAGCTCATCTCACAATCGTTTGTGGACTTAATCTCCACAGCAACTCTGGGAGATCACTATCACTGTCACCTCAAAGTCACACAAGGAACCAGAGCCTTTAAGATGAAAAATCTGGTGCAACAGATATGAGTATAGAAAAATGTATGAGTAAAAGGGGGGAAATGACTTAGCAAGAACAGTAAGCAATTTTTATTTCTGGACAGCTGCCGGGAAGACTAGTAATTCCTGTGTCTCTCAAAATGGTCAAATGAAACTCCAAAATGCATATACTAGTACATGACTTTGGGAAGACAGTGACTTCAACCACAGCACCCAGAACAAGACACAGATAATAACGGAGAAACTTCATGCTCCACAAGCAATTATTGTCAAAAACCATCAAATGGACATTACAAAACTATATTTATGTGACACTCCAAATCAAAGACCCACTGGATCACCACCTAACCAGTTTGGGAGACGGTGATAATGCAGGATCTGATTAATCTGAAACTAAGCTGCCAGAGTCATGCCCTTTCATTTGACAATACATTTTCTAAGTTCAACAAAGCCAAAACTAAGAGATTTGTTCATTTTCTTTGGTGTTTGGTAAAATCCCTTTACAGACCTAATACTCATAAGATCTATTTTAATTTTCTTACTAGTCCCAAGCCCCTAAAGTCCTTAGCCTCGGTGAAGTTGTGAAGCAAAGAGCAGAGGAATCCTTAATACTGACCATCCACTTACAAAGGGCAGTTAGCAAGCCATGTACTACCTTTACTCTAGCTAGAGAAGCTACACAAGACACCTGAATTTCCTCCTCAGTGAGTTTGTACACACTTGTATGCATGTACACACACACGGGAGAGAAATAATGGACTTCTTCATTGATGATAAAGCTTGAAACTTATACAAACAACAAAGCAAATCCTAGAGTTATCCACTTGAGGCGCCATCAGCAGAAAATGATCTCAACCCATCTTACTTCTCCACAGTTGGACCATCTAGGCAGAGGAACACATTATTATGCAAAGAGATCCCATGAGTTTACCTAGCCTTGGAAAGCATAAAAAGACATTATCAAGGTATATAAAGCTAATAGCATATACAAAGTGATAGACTAACTGAATTTTAAAATCTAATACAGAAATGCTTCTATAAATGATTAAGCTTTATTTCACACTAGATAATTATCCTTCAGAAAATGGTTACTTCTTCCTAACCCAAAAAAGAAAAAAAAAAGGACACATCTATTAAAAATAATAGATCAATAAACATGTAAGGAAAACTTTCAAATAGTTATTATTCAAGGTTTATATCGGTCAAGAAAATCAAGTAGGTCCATCAATTATTTGAGCTTCCCAAACAACAAAGCTCTAGCCTGCAAAGGTTATGGTCTGATAGACTGAGGCAGTAGCTGTCTGTGTCTTGACGCTTTCTCATTGATCAGAAGATATTTTCCTAATACACATTAATTCTTTCAAAAGCCAAATCTCAGTCAAGCAGTTATAATGGCAAATACATAAGAAGATTTCAAAATTTAGTCCACAGAAAAAAAAGGCAGTTTTGGGATCATCTACTTAATATTAGTAATTGTGTTATTTTTTTAATTCTACTATAAGTGGGTTTGGGAGTCATAAAGAAATGGATGCAAATTCTTGCTAATTCCTCTATTTCTCACAACTCCAGACAGCCTTCCTGTAATTGTTACTAAGTGCCTGCTCTGCTAAAAATCATGATCATGCTAGGAAACTCACAATGTGGTCGTGTATCCAACTAGGCAACTTTCCACCTTCGGTTTTATCATAGGTGTGACCAGAATAAAAGGGACGCCACAGCTGGACTGTTGAATGTCAAACCTGGCCTGTGATCAACAGGTAAGTACTAGTTCCTTTTACTTTCTGACCTGAGTAGAGAATTGAAGCGTCTGGGCTGATGTCCATGGCTTGTGTTGCCACCAGGGAGAATCACAGGAACCATGCATGTTGATATCCAAGGGTCATGCTGAGCCAGCCCTGTCCCTCACTGGCCCTGGGATAGCTGGTCCTGTCCCTCGTTGGGCACTGTAACAGGAAAGATGGTGCTGCTGCCGCCCCACCCCCATCCTTGTGGGAGAGCTGATCCCAGCACTCAGCACTCCACCAATGGCCCAAGCACGCACCATAGGTATGAGAGAGCTTGCCCATGGCATGGGCCTTAGATAGCTGGTTATGCCCCTCACCTGACAGGGTGGTCCCAGTGGCCCGATAGACCAGTTCGACTGCCACCCAGACCCATACCCTGGGCCTGCAGTTGCCACACCCTGGGCCTTGAGTTGGCCGACCCTAATGGCTGCCTCATCTTGGACCTGCTGGAGTGCACAAAGGGACTGGTCCTGCAGAATGATAACTGCAGAATCTTCATGACTCGGGGCAACAA
>CABHPH010132464.1:11771-34135 GCA_902168325.1 Peromyscus nudipes | reverse complement strand
CAGGGACTGAGCAGGTTGTGGGTGCATAATTAGGAACATATAAAATATAAAAATTAAGGAAAGAGAAGCCATGGGGGTACACGGGAGAGTTTGGAGGGAGGAAAGAGAAAAGAGGAATGACATACTATAATCTTTAAAAAACGTTTCAAAAGGTTAAAGGCACATGACTAATACTTCAGGGAAGCTGATGGAAATGAAACAGTAAGTACTCACTCCCTGATTGGTGGGGTATCTGTGAGCTGATGAAGCACAGCCCCCCACACCCATCAGTACTCACTCCCTGATTGGTGGGGTATCTGTGAGCTGATGAAGCACAGCCCCCCACACCCATCAGTACTCACTCCCTGCTTGGTGGGGTATCTGTGAGCTGGTGAAGTGCAGCCCCCACATCCATCTGCCCCTAAAGCTCCTTTATCAACAGTATTACAGCCGTCTTTAGTGCTATCGCCCTGGGCTTCAGGTTACCTGGGCTGCAAATGAAAGCACACGAACGAGTTATTAATGAATTGAGTCTGGGGCCAGCCCCAAGACTGGAGGTGGTAGAGGAAACCGACTTTAGCTTTATATGTAATGTTAAAACACATTAAAGAAAGCATAATCACATATGCCTTGTGCTGTGGGATGGTCTGTATGTCAAACATGTTGCTTATTGGTCAATAAATAAAACACTGATTGGCCAGTGGTCAGGCAGGAAGAAGTATAGGTGGGACAAGGAGGAGAGAATTCTGGGAAGTGGAAGGCTGAGCCAGAGACACTGCCAGCCGCCGCCATGACAAACAGCATGTGAAGATGCCGGTAAGCCACAAGCCATGTGGCAAGGTATAGATTTATAAAAATGGATTAATTTAAGATATAAGAACAGTTAGCAAGAAGCCTGAGCCATTAGGCCAAACAGTTTGTAAGCAATATAAGTCTCTGTGTTTACTTGGTTGGGTCTGAGCGGCTGTGGGACTGGCAGGTGACAGAGATTTGTCTTGACTGTGGGCCCGGCAGGAAAACTCTAGCTACAGCCTTGTCTCAATAAAATTTAATTTCCCAGGGCTGGAGTGATAGCTTAGTGGTTAAGAGCACTGTCTGCTCTTCCAGGACCCATTTTGATTCCCTGCATCCACATGGCCCACTCTAGCCCAGAAGGATCTAATGCCCTCTTCTGGTCTCCATGGTCACTGCATGGATGTAGTACACAAACATACATGCAGACAGAACACTCATACACATAAAAATAAATAAATTTTAAAAAATCAATTTCACCTTAGAACACTGACATTCCCTGCATGATGCTATAATGGTGGATATTCATCTGTCAAACTCACAGAGTATACACCACGAGGAGAGAACGTGGGTGCAAACTGTGATACTAGTGATAAACATGTGTGGCTGTAGATTCATCAACTGTGGGAATTAACCACTCCAGCGGGGGAGGCTGTTAGTGGAAAGAATGTAGGAGTATATGAAAAATCTGCATCCCTCCAGCTCCATTTTGCTATGAACCTAAAACTGTTAAGCAATGAAGTCTATTAGTACTAATTTATGAAATGCCTGCCTTACAACTGAGATACATCTTTATATTAATCAGGTCACAGCATCTCACCTGACAGCCATAATTAAATGGTGATACTAAGAGTCAAGAAATCCCCACTCTAGTGATTCTGTATTTGAAAAAAAGTTATTTCTTACACAATCAACTTAATTGTTCTAAATTACACCCCTCATGCATGCAAAAAAAAAAAAACTTGTTCAAAATCAGAGAGAAGGCCATGGTCAGAGGTGGGGGAGGGCAGGTGCCCAAGTAGCAAGTACCTCCAAGTGGAGGAAAAGACAATGCTCCATGCACATCCCAACTTTCCTCATTCCAGCACGATTGAGGGGTTCACTTCCTCAATGAATGCTCTGTGCGCTGGGCTGTAGGAGAAGTGAGGAGGGAGCTCCATAATATATTGCCTTCATCTACCATCCTGCTTATTTTTAGGGCTCCATTTTACAGCGTGGTGAAGTGAGCCTGTGTGGAGGTCAGCGTGCCAGGCGTCATTAAGACGTTTCTTGAGAAGCAGGGAGACACTGTCACAGCAAAACTGGAGCCGCAAGCCACAGGCTGTTTTCGAAGATGACACCCATTAGGGAAGCCGCTGGAGAGCTCGCTGGTGTGCCCTTTGGTCATGTGAGAAGGCACAGGCTGAGCTGTGCTGATTTACAGCTGGTGTGAGGATGCCTGGGCGGACTATACCGGGTCCCCAGGAAGCAGCAGTATGCAAAACAGATACTCAAATTGCCCACTCTGTGGAGGACCCACAAAAAGGTCACAGAGGTTCTCATGGCAAGCTGGGTCCATACCAAAATAAACCCAGGGTTGACACTTCTATATTCATTTAACAAATGTGTGAGGGGCTTCTGTATGTTGGAAATTGCTGTACATGATGGAGATTCATCATCAGGGATCAAAGCAGTTACTTTTCTCATGGAAAATACATCTCAGCTCAGGAAAGAAAAAAAAAGAGACAGGTAAATGAATGATGTACCAGAGAAAACCTGAAGAGGGGAAAGAGGACCGAGAGCGGTGGAGGCTAGGAGCACTGCTTGATGCAGGACCAGGGAAGGCCTCCGGAGAAGGGGCAAATGAGAGGTGCTACACGAAGTTCCTGGAGGAGAGGTGCTCCAGACAGCAGCAGCAAGTACCCAATGGGAAGGGAACTGAGAGAGAACAGTGAAGGAAGTAAGAAGACCCGACCGCACAGGCCCTGGCAGCACCTCTGCGTCTAGAGCATTCTGAGCAGAGGACTTGAGTTTAAAAGGGCACTCAGGCACTCTGGCTGCTCTGGGAGAGAACAGAGGCAGGATGGGACGAGTAGAGAAACTACTGAAAAGAGGTCAGGTTCTTTTGTAAAAACTGAATTTATTTGTATGTGTATGGGTGTTTTGCCTGCACGCATGTCTAGGTATCACATGCATGCCTGTTGCCTGAGGAGGTTGGAAGAGAGCATCAGATCCCTTGAGACAGCTGTGAGCTGTCATTTTGGTTTTGGGTATCAAACCTGAGTTACAGCAGCCAGTGCTCTAACCACTGAGCCATCTCTCCAGTCCCATGGCCAAATTATTACTGTATGTTTAGGAAGAGCTGAGAGATTCTCCTGAGGGATTAGATGGGGACAGTGAAAAATGAGAATCCAGATGACTCTGAGGTCCTTGGCCTAAGATTAAGTTTGAATTCCATATCTGAGGACCAGCTGTGGACAGGAGAAACAGGTATTGTTGCTAGGCCAGCAGAGGTTGTGTGTGGCTCTGAGCACTTCCAGGAAATAGCTAGTAACCGGACCACAGCAGAATGGACACAGGATCCCCAAGCACTGTGCCCAAACTCCTCAGCGTCAAAGAAAGACTCCTGTGTCTCCACCATGCAGGAAGCAAGCCTGTTTGGGGGGCTGTGATGGTGGATATATTCACCCTGAGTGAATTCATTCACCCATTCATCCAAAAGTCATGTTGAAACTTAATCCCAGCTGGAGGGTATTAGGAGGTGGGACAAGGTGATTGGATCAGGAGGGAGGGCACAGCCAGAGGCGCCTGTATGAACCAGGAAGTGAGTTCTCACTGAGTTCTCACTGAGGGAGGCAGGCACAGGAATGGCTGAGCCACCTTAAGCTACCCTCACACTCCCTGCTAACAACAGGAGCAGCCTTGGGCCTCCATTTCTATCGAGCTTCAACTTCACACACACTGGACTCCAGACAGTGGGATGCCACTTCTCCCTTAGCAAGTACTCAGGAACTCCTCTTTTGTGGTTCCTTTCCATTCAAACATGTCTTTGAACATGTGGGGGTGGGGGAGACCCAAGGCTGAGGGCAGATGCAGCCTGAACTCATGTGGTGGTTTCAGGGAAAATGTCTCCCATAATCTCATGTATCTGAATACTTGGTCTCCAGCTGGTGGTGCTCTGTGGGGAGGTTTAGGAGGTGTGGCCTTGTTGGAAGAAGTATGTCACTGGAAGAGGACTTCAAGACTTTACGATTTGTACCATTTCTGGCTGCTCTCTCTCTCTGCTTTGTGCCTGCAGAAAAGGATGTGAGCTCTCAGCCTGCAGCTCCAAACCGCGATGCCAGCCACCTCCTGCCATGCTGTCCCACCACCATGGACTCTAACCCTCTGGAACCTTAAGCCCAAAGAAACTCTTTCTTCTCTAAGTTACCTGAGTCATTTACAAGAGAAAACCAACTAATATGACTAGTTGGGGCAAATTGTGTCCTCCGAATGAACTTCTAGAGGGAAAACGTAGTAAACATATTATATCTATGCATAATTAGACATGCATATGATTAATATCAAATGGGAATCATAGGAAAGGCCGTGCACAGTAAATAAAGACTTACACAATCCAAGCCTCTCAATTGAAGTGAAGAACCACTGTCTTAGGGTTTCTATTGCTGTGAAGAGACACCATGACCACAGCAACTCTTATAAAGGAAAAACAATTAATTAGGGTGGCTTATATTTTCAGAGGTTTAGTCCATTATCATTATGGTGGGACATGGTGGTGTGCACGCAGACATGGTGCTGGAGAAGTTGAGAGTCCTGCATCTTGATCTGAAGGCAACAGGAAGTGAACTGATACTGGGCATAGCTTGAGCAAAGGAGACCTCAAGCTGACCCCCACAGTGACAAACTTCCTCCAACAAAGTCACAGCTACTCCAATAAAACCACAACTCCTAATAGTGCCACTCCCTATGAGCTTATGGGGGCCAATTACATTCAAACTACTACATTCTGCTCCCTGGCCCCCATAAGCTTGTAACCATATCATAATGCAAAATGCATTTAGTACAACTTCAAAAGTCCCCATAGTCTATCACAGTCTCAGCAGTGTTTAAAAGTCCAAAGTTCACGCCGGGTGGTTGTGGTGCAGGCCTTTAATCCCAGCACTCGAGAGGCAGAGCCAGGTGGATCTCTGTGAGTTTGAGGCCAGCCTGGTCTACAGAGTGAGATCCAGGACAGGCACCAAAACTACACAGAGAAACCCTGTCTCGAAAAAAAAAAAAAAAAGTCCAAAGTTCAAAGTCTCTTCTGAGATTCATGCAATCTCTTAACTGTAACCCCCTATAAAATTAAAATAAAAAAGCAGATCACATACTTCCAACATATAATGGCACAGGATATACAAAACTGTTCCAAAATGTAGGGAAGGGAGCATAATGAGGAAGTACTGGACCACAGCAAGACCAAAACCAGATGGGCAAACTCTAAATTCAGCATCTCCATGTCTGATGTCAAAATGCTCTCCAGATCTCCAACTCCTTTCTGCTTTGTTGACTGCAACACATTTCTTTCTCTTGGGCTTGTTCCACTCCCTGTTAGCAGCTTTCCTTGGCAGATATGCCATGGCTCTGTCTTCTCCAACATCTTGGGGTCTCCAAGGCAATCCAGGCTTCAACTTCACATCTTTGCACAATGGCCTCTCTGGGCCTGCATTCAGGGATATCCCTGACACATGCCTGGCCTCAGCAGCTTTCCTTAGTTGTGGAGGAAGGTTTCATAACCCCTTTCTTCTATCCTTGATTCTAAAGCCAGAACCACATGGCCAAAACTGCCAAGTTCTGTGGCTTGTTGGGACTGGAACATGATCCCCTCATTCAATTGCATCTTCACCAGCTTTCTAGTTTTGGTGATTTTCTTCACTGCCTACGCTTGGCTGTTCTGTAACTTCCTCTGTAGACTGATCAGACTGGCCTCAAACTCAGAGATGCACCAGCCTCTGCTTTCCAATGCTGGGATTAAAGGTGTGCCCCACCGTACCCATCTCTAAGCTTTTCTCTAATTCCTTTTCACAAAGTAGAAACTTATCTGGGTAGGATCTTGTCCTGAGGGCACCACTCCCTTTTTTCCATTTCTTAATCTGTTTATCTCCTTGAACACAAGACTTAGGTCCATTCCACTTCTTGGTACTCTTTTTCTCCTCAAATTGTACATTTTGTATTTTTCTTTGCTCAGCTTGCTCTTTTCATTATAAATCTTTGTAAGCATGAACACTAGTAACCACACGACAGAGTCTATACTAGGCTGTTTTGAGATTTCCTCTGCCAACAGAATTAATTCAAATCTCTTCACTTTAGCCTTAGGCAGACTCTTCAGACAAGGGCAAAAGGCAGCCACTTTCTTCATCAAAATATCACAAGAATGATCTCTAGGCAACATACTAAAATTCTTCCCTTCTGAAACCTCTTGGGCCAGTCCCCCACAGTTCAAATCTCTCTTAGCACCACTGTCTGCCATGTTCCTACTAATACGGCCCATTAAGCAGCATTTAAAGCATCCACTGCTTTCCTAACCCAAACTCCCAAAGTCCAGATTCCTCCAAACAAAAACATAGTCAGGCCTATCACAGCAATACCCCAGTCCCTGGTACCAACTTCTGTCTAAGTTAGGATTTTTACTTCTGTGAAGAGACACCATGACCACAGCAACTCTTATAAAGAAAAACATTTAATTGGGGTGGCTTACAGTTCAGAAGTTTAGTCCATTATCATCATGGTGGGACATAGTAGTGTGCAGGCAGATATGGTGCTGGAGAAGGAGCTGAGAGATCTATATCTTGATCTGAGAACAACAGGAAGTGAATTGACACTGGGAGTAGCTTGAGCATAGGAGACCTCAAAGCCTGCCCCCACAGTGACACACTTCCTCCAACAAAGCCACAACTCCTAATAGTGCCAATTCCTGTGTATAGTGGGTAGCCAGGTAGATTGTTGAACCTACTTTTAAAGAGCAACAACTCGTTTAAAGATGTTTTACATTGCTATGAATTTTAGTTTATTGATACAAATTTAAAGTTAGTTTTGTTATACTATATATATATTTCTACTCTTGTTTGAGGTATTATGTTTTTGTAACTCATTTAGATTATAATGGATAATTAAGAAATAGATTAATAATTAGTCATCTATGATAATCACACATGTAGTCATGTTAGTTAAGTTTTCTAGGTATACATAGATATAATTCAGTTAGGTAGGTAATCTTCAAACACTTCAAAGACCTACAGAATATGGCATTTAAAATGTTTTAAAAATTTAAATTTTCTGGACAATGAGACATGTCTGCTCCTGGCAACACCGATTTACTTCAGAGAGGATAGCATTGAAGACACTCTGTATGGAGTTTATCTTCTTCTTGACAAAAATAGCCATTTGGGCAAGGAACTCTTCTTACCTGGACTGCTTGAAAAAAATGTATTAATGGACATGCAGGACCCATAGGAAGGTGACCACTAAACTTTGCTTGGCAAAATGGTCCTTCAGGTTCCTACTTCACAGAGGAAACTGCCAGACATTCTACAGGACACAGAAAAAAGTGACTGAGAGACTCTAGGTCTGTGGGCTGAAGACAGATGCCCCAACTTTACTAAGGAACTTTGGATGACTGTCCAGGCTGCCAGTTGTCTCAGTCTACTCTCGCAAGACTCCCGAAAATTGCTTGCGTCTGTCTCCTGTTTCTCCTTCTGAGGTCTTTGATGTAGTTGAAGACTAGATTGTTATAATTTTCCTTAGTTATGATAAAAGATAATTTAGATATGAAACCTTAGACTCACAAATATAGGATAGATAGGATATCTTCTTTAATTTTGCCAAATACAAATAGACTAGATATTATAAATAGACTAGATATTGTAACTGTAATTCTTGCTTGATAATTGTTTTGTTATATGTAATTTTACTATGTGAAAGTTAAAACCTTCCTTTTTGAAAAAAAGAAAAGGGGAAGTGCTGTGGGATGTTCTCTATGTTAAATGTGTTGCTCTGATTGGTTAATAAATGAAACACTGATTGGTCAGTAGCCAGGCAGGAAGTATAGGTGGGACAAGCAGAGAAGAGAATTCTGGGAACAGGAAGGCTGAGGCAGAGAGATGCTGCCAGCCACCGCCATGAGAAGATGTTAAGATACCGGTAAGCCACGAGCCACGTGGCAAAGTATAGATTAATAGAAATGGGTTAATTTAAGATACAAGAACAGTTAGCAAGAAGCCTGCCACGGCCATACAGTTTATAAATAAAATAAGAGTCTGTGTGTTTATTTTATAAGTGGGCTGCGGGACTGGCAGGTGAGAGAGATTTGTCCTGATTGTGGGCCAGGCAGGACCAGAAAAGCTCTAGCTACACCTGTGAGCTTATGGAGGCCAATTACATTCTAACTACCACAACCACCCATACTTTACCTCTTAGCAATCAAATCTACTTCTTTCTGAGCTCCATAAAAAGAAACTTCAAATGACAACTGCTGGCACCCTAGCTCAAGCAGCCCACCACCCTCTTGCAGCCTTTGCAGTATCTTTTTAAATCAAACCTCTTGCTACCTTCCGTTTTATGTGTACCTTCCATTTTATGTGTACCTTCCTATTTATGTGTACTTCTCAGTTCTTTAAGACTCCAAAAACCTAGAAACACCTAGTCCAAACTGTGGCACTGGCAATGTCACGAGATTTCAGATCTGCCAGTCTTGATCTTGGTTCCCAGTCTCCAAACTGGAGTATGAAACGTGTTTTCAAAGCTCCTCAGGCTGTGGTGACTTCTTGTAGCAGCACAGACTAAGTCAAAGAGGGAAGGCGGAGGCAGGACCCTTCACACCTGCCTCCCATCAAATCCTCCAGCAGCGTCTACACAGTTCTTACTTGTAGAAGAAGACAGGAAAAGAAAGATGGCAGCGTTGAATATGACAAACACCGAACAAAGTACACGGAAGAGAAACTAATCCAGGTTAGAAAAATCCTTCTCTCTCAAGACAACAAACTCAGACGCCATGAAGAATAGACTAACAAATCGGAATTCATAAAAGTTAGAAAAGTGTGCCTGATCAAAGAAAAATGGGCATCAAGCCTAAAGCCACACACATGCACACACAGACACACACACACAGAGACACACACACACACACATGTGCACGCTGCACAGGAGACAAGTAAAACAAAAGAAGAACCATTCACATCAAAACCAAGGAGCTGGCGTGCTGGCCTGATGGTTAGAGCACTTGTTGCTCTTGCAGAGGACCCGGGTTTGGCTCCTGACACCCACACGGTGACTCACAACCACCCAGTACTCCAGTTCCAGTGGGTCCCACACCGTCTCTTGACAGCTGCAAGCACTGCACGTATATGATGCACATACATAGACACAAAATACAATTCATTAATTAAAACAAAACACCCAAAAAACTAAAAGCAGCAGCTATGAGAAAATATTTACAACAATATCACATCATTGAGATCCATAATACACGAAGAATTTATTCAGATGAGAAAACACAACCCACACTTTTAAAGAGTTGTGGTGATATTTTATTTGTGCTTTAATAAATAAAGCTTGCCTGGAGATCGGAGGAAATAGCAAGCCATTTTAAGTAAACAAAGAAGTCGGGCAACGGTAGCGCACACCCTTAATCGTATCACTTGGCCAGCAGGATCTCAGTGAGTTCAAGGCCACACTGGAAACAGAGCCAAGTGTGGTAGCACACACCTTAAATTCCAAAACCAGTTAACCATGGAGGTCTGGAGGTCTGTACAGACAGACAGGAAGTGACAGAGCTGGGTAGGAAGAGGAAGTGATGTAGCTGAACAGAGAGAGCATATCAGAGGGCAGAAGAGCAAGGCATATAGGCGTGAGTAAACAGGAAATCAAGGCATTTGGAAGCTGCAGAGTTGGTGAGGTAAGGTTGGCTGGTGGCTTTCCCTATTTCCCTGATCTCTAAGGCTTTCACCCCTATATTTGGCTCAATGTTTTTTATTTAATAAGACCATTTAGAAATTCATCTACAAAGAGTAGAAACTATGAGTATTAATTAACGGAACAGGAAACACAAGAGACACTGTCCAGTGTAAACATGAAGTGTCCCATATAGGTTCATGAGTTTGCGCACATGGCTCCCACAGGGTAATGCTGCTTTGCAAGGTTGTGGAGGCTCAGACTGTGGCTTCCCTGGCTGTGAGTCTCAATAGTGAGACTGCCTCTGGTTCCACAAAAACCTCTTTGCTTCCTGTCTGACCCTGCAGTGGGTACAGCTGCCACAAGTCAAGGTCTAACCTGCTCTGCTCTGTTGCCAAGTCTTCACCGTGATGGAGCAGGGCCTCAGGTCTGTGGGCCAAACTAAGCCCCGTCTTCCTTGAGTTGCTTACGCTGGGTCTTCTGTTACAGTGGGAGGGAGTGGCTATCAGAAACATGTGCTCTCCTGTGTTTAGAACACACAACTTCATGCTGTCCGCGTGGGGGCGGGGTGGAGAATTAAAGTGGGCTTCCCTCAGTGGGAATGTGGAGAGCAGACATTCTTCTATCCTGTGGATGGGAACACAACCATCTGGCAGAATCTAAATGCAAGGCTCGGTCATTCTATTAGAAGTCGACCTGTGAGATGTCTCCATATGTGTGCAAGAAGACAAACGAATTTACTTACAGTGTTGTAAGGGGGGGGGGGGGGGGGGGGGGGAGGAGGTCCAATAACAACTAACTGTCCATCAACGGGATTATTTCAGTGAAGTGTTTGCATCATCTAATCCCTGAAGTACTTGATGAGAATGAAGTAGAATTATATGTACTAACATCAAAGAACTGGGGAAAAAAGGAAATGATTTACATAACAATGAATGAGAAATACAACTCTAAATGTTAAAAAATAAAGCAAAGCATACATGTATATTTACATGTGGATGTGCATACAGAGAAAAGGGGCTGGAAGTAAGGGAGACTTCCACTTACTGATCAAGACGTCTAAGGAAAAACAAGGGTGTTTCAATCTTTATAGTTATGAACTCACCTATTGCTTACAAAATGTGAACACTGCAAAATATAGAGGCTGAAAATGCTGCATATGAGCTCTTCTAACTGGACCTGGCTGAAATCTTCTTTCTCCAAAGTCACTGAGACAAAACAAGGAAACTGGCTCCTGACTCCGGAAGCCAGAGGTGTCCTAAGGCAATGCAGCTAAGCCCTTGGCCCCTGCCTGCCTCTCCTTCTGCTTGCCCTGTTCTTCATTCTCCAAGAAAACCGTCACGTGGCAAACAAAAGCTGCTGGACTGCCCAGATTTCTATCTCTCTGCAAAGCAGCCTTAATTCAAAAGTAACTGTTTCTCTCTGGCTAGTTCTGGAGAAGTGCTGTCTGGGGATGCTTCTGAATGACATGCCTCCCACAGGCAGTCAGGAGGACCAGTCTAGGCACACTCCCTGAGTGAGGAAGACCACATGACTAACAGCCACAGTAGGACCATGTAGGATAAGTGAGGCATTCATTCCCCCAAGAGAACCCGAACCAGAAGAAGGAGGAGGCACAGTGTGGGAGGCAGACTAGGCAATACTATAACCCATTCCAGACCAAAGGACAAGGTCAGAAATCATCACCCCAGGCTGTACACCCACACCGCATGGCGGAAGTGGGCTTCAAGGCAGCTGTGAGAGACCTCAAAGCCTGGCTTGATGCCGCTCAAGGCTGCCAGGGGACGAGGGCGTCATTTTGACAGTAAGCCCTGCATGTGTGAAGGGGCTACTTGGGTCTGTCATCCAAGAACTGAAATAAACCTGTTACCTTCTTTAACTTTCCTGAAGATCACCCTCTTTTTTTTACAGTTATTTATTTATGTGTGCCAGGGGCATGCATGTGGAGGTCAGAGGGCAACTTGTAGGAGTCGGTGCCTTCCTTCCAGTATGTGGTCCTGGGGATTGAACTTAGGACAGAAGGCAAGTGCCTTTACCCACCAAGTCATCTTCCCTCCCTAGACGATTACTCTTAAAACAAAATGAAATGTATGCAGATGGAATTGTATTAGAGCAAGGGAGGGAGGGAGGCAGAGGGGAGAAGATGGCAGTAGAATATTTATGAGACACAAAGGGAAAAATGAAATAGGTCCCAAGAGTATTTTTTAAATAAACATTTATTATTATTATTATTATTTTTTATTATTATTATTATTACAATTTCTATTCATTTTACATACCAACCAAAGATTCCCCTCACCTCCCTCCTCCTGCCCCCCAGCCTTCCCCCCAACCCCACCCATTCCCACCTCCTCCAAGGCAAGGTCTCCCATGGGGAGTCAGCAGAGCCTGGCACACTCAGCTGAGGCAGGTCCAAGCCCCTCTGCCCTGCACCAAGGCTGCGCAAAGTGTCCCAGCATAGGCACTAAGCTCCAAAAAGCCGGCTCATGCACCAGGGATGCGTCCAATCCCACTGCCTGGCCCCCTCCCAACCCCCCCATCCCCCATCCCACCGAGTTCCAGGAGTCCAATCAATGAAAGAGAGGAGGGATTCTATGAGCAAGTGACATGGAGATCATGATGGGAAAACGTACAGAGACACCCAAGAGTACTTCTAAAAGAGTAGGAAAGCATGAGGCTGTGGTGGCTTCCATACAGTCTCCCTGTAGACTGCCTTCACCAGCTCAGTCATTGTGGGAGGTGTGTAAAGAGAACCATACAGTCCTCGGAAACCTGCATCTGAAAGATGGGTACATGGGTACAAGTGTCCAATGTAAGCGCAGACGAGACAACCCTGTCATGAATACAGCCAGCCAACGTTTCTTCATCCTGAACCCAAACAATGAAAATGCCCCAGTCACTGGTACTTTAAAAATGCAAGTACAGGAAGGTAGCAGAAACAATCAATGAGAAGTTTCCATATTTATAACCGTAAAATTCAGCCCACGGCCCGGCTAACTGCTCAGTATTCACAGCCCCCTGCCTTCTGATTTCTGATCACGTTTTTCCTATATTGTTATTTCAATTTGGGGCACAATCTACACCTAGAAATAAATATTAAACCACTGAGCTCACCCCAATCTCAAAGCATATTCTTTCATTGATGGCTGAATGGACGCAAGTTGACAGAGCATTATAAAATGGTCTTGGCTACAGCCTGTCCAAGGCTGTCTTCCTCGGTCCATGGGCAAAGAGAAGGCAGGATATCTGGCACTCTCAGGTAGGACTGGTTCACGGTCATGTGGTCCATGGCAGATAATGAAGCTGAATTTTACTCAGTCTGGAGACACCTGGGGCCTGCTCACAGTTGCTTCTGCCCCGACTACTCATCTGCCACCCCCATTACTAGCAAAGGAGTAAGGCAGACCTTCACCAAAAGGAATTGAGACAGTAAGCAGAACAAATGAAATATTACAAGAAGTCTCCAGGGAAAACTCAGGCACTAAAGGAAAGGAAACTTAATTCCTAACATGTACACCAAAGAGGGTAAGATGAGATGATGGACAACCATTTTTAGAAATGCTCACAGATGCACTGGAGACTCACAGACAAAACAAGATTCCTAATAGAATGATATAGTCATGTCTGTCTGTCATACATATATATATATATATATAAAACATAAAAGAACTGGAATCTCTAGAATACTTTATACTAGTCTCAATCAACACAGACTGAAATATCTGGAGAGAGTCTCCTCATGTTACATTCAGACCATTATAGGGGGTACTAAGTTGTACTGGCCTGTAGTTTAAACTATATTCAACATATTACAATAATTATTGTCAACACACATGCGCGCGCGCGCGCGCGCACACACACACACACAATCTTCAGAATGAAAGAAGTGAGGGGCAGAGCTGTGTGTTGCCCCAAACCCACACAGTTAACCAGCAGGAATCTAACTGGAACAGCGCACCTTGTTTAGTTCATGCCTGATCTCCTGCTGTAAGAATGACACAAAATACTACAAAACGTGGCTTCATGACAATCCACAGACACGAAGACAGAAAGTGTGGTTTACTGGCTCCCGTAACCTCTTCTGAGGTTGCTAGTGCCGGTGCTGAGATGATTCTTCTGTCTAAAACAATGCCAACCTTCCTGTAAGGTGGGAAGGAAAGTCCTACTGAGGACTGTCAACACACTAGCTTACAACAGCGAATGAGGAACCACAAAAGAAAAAGTTCGGACAGACAGGATCCCAGAGGTGGAGACTCGGGCAAGATCAGTGGCTGATCTTCCAGAGGACCCAGGTTGGGTTCCTAGCACCCACAGGACAGATTCGACTATCTGTAACAGTTCCAGGGGAGCAGACACCCTCTACTGGCCTCCATGATAATGCATGCAGGTGGTGCACAGACATATGTGCAAGGGAAGCACCCATACACGTAAAAGAAAAATAAATAAAACTATATGTACATGATATATAAACTATATATATACATATATATGTGATATATATGATCCCTGTCTAGGAATTCAGCATCCCCAGGGGTAAGGGAAGAGCACAGTTGGAAAACTCGGGGTGGCTGGTGCCCAGTATAGATGTGGTGACTCTTAATAACTCCTGTAAGATGAGTGAGTGACTTAGTGGATGATTCTCCTGGACCAGACAGAGAAAGCAGGGTAACAGGAGAACCTCAATTCTTTATGTGTATACATGGAATGCTTTCAGCTTTCCAGAACTGCCCCTCTGGGCAGTATAAATTTCTCTCCCCAGCCCATTGATGAACCTTTCCTAAAGCCAGCTTAACCGAAATCTTTCTCTCAGCTTCTTCCAGTTGTCCAATCTCGCAGATTTCTGAGACTCAACATGGTCTGTTTCAAAGCTTAAATCTCACCACGGCCACCGCAAAGCTCTCTTGCTCCCCTCCTCCCAAATCAGGCAGAGTTGCGGCTGTGGTAACGGCTTCAGGTAAATAAGTGACATTGATCTGTTCTTCCCACAGCTCCCTACTCCAGACCCCTCCCTCCTAGCATCTCCCAGGACGGCTAGAGAAGGATGGCTGAAGAGAGAGTCTGAGGTCTCCCTAAGCACCTGTCATCTCAAGTCTCACAGAAACAGACTCCCATCCTGAGACCTCCTCCAAGGTCTCTGCCTCCCAAGCCACCTCTCTCAAGAGCCTTGGAAAATCCGTATGCCTCCCCACCCCCGAGGGTGACATTGAGTGACTATTTTCCCATGAAGAGTCTTCACATTCCTCCAGTGACGGCAGTGCCAACAGACTGACCTCCCCGTCACCTGCCTTCCTCCAGAGTCCCAGCACCTGTGACTCTGCCATGTATGCAAGCCTAGTGCCTGTGAAGGCCAGAAGAGGGTGTTGGTTCCCTGGACCTGGAGTTACATATGGTTTGTGAGCTGTTATATAGATTCTGGGAACCAAACTGGAGTCCTCTGAAAGAGCAGCCAGTGCTCTAACCACTGGACATTCTCTCCAGCCCCCTAAATAAGTGTTTTGTTTTGTTTTTTAAACTACACCTTTAGTCAAAGCGTTTCTGCCCACAGACACATAGACAGTGAAACAAACAAAGAGCTATCTGCCCTGTGTCCTTTGCTAGGTTTTGCGCAGATGAGCTGTGCTCACTCTGCTGTGCTGAGCCTGCTGCAGAACTGCCCTCCCCAAGGC
Source organism: Peromyscus nudipes (assembly GCA_902168325.1). Taxonomy (NCBI): domain Eukaryota; kingdom Metazoa; phylum Chordata; class Mammalia; order Rodentia; family Cricetidae; genus Peromyscus; species Peromyscus nudipes. Next base: position 18,791 of record CABHPH010132464.1, on the reverse strand, counting down.
AGGAATGCAGCATCTAAATTCCAGGGTCATCCTCTGGCTCTCTGACTCCAGATCCCAGCATTTAAACCCTGGCCATCTCACTAGCAGCAGGAGGGCATTAGCAATGCCACATTGTCCGGTGTGGATGACATGTCAACACGGGTTTAGGATCGCAAGCTGTTTATCTCACATTGAACCTGACCCTGCTTCAGAAGGACGGCCCTGTCCTGGTTCAAAGGCAAGCTGAGATGTGGGCCAGCAGCAGCCCATTTCTGACCTGAGATTAAGGCGTGAGGAAGACATGCTTGAAAAATGTTTTAAATAAAAAGAGAAAGAGCTATTGATAGCCCAGGACTTAAAATGAAATAAAATTCCATCTATGTCTGATATAAAACTGGTTCTCAGGCCCACATCATCCTCCCTAAATTTATGAACACCCACTGAATGTTTCTGTAATAGTCCGAGCCACCCTCAAACACCTGCCTTTGGTTCCAAAGCATGTCCTGAACTTCACTTACTTCCTGTGGTTACCTTCAGAGACAGGAGTGCTGCATCCTCAATTCCTCAAGACAGCTATCTAGAATCTAAATCAAAATGTAAAGTCCTTATTGTTTCTCCCTCTGTTACAAAAATAATACTTGCTGTTGTAAGAATTCAAGGGACAAGTTGGCAGGATGGCAGTAAGCCCAGACAAAGCACCTTGAAAGAGTATTTACAGCGTAGCCTTGATTAAGTTATACGTCTATTAATGTTTTTTCCAGTTGAAATGAATTGGCCATGCAGCTAATACTATAGAATATTTACAGTACATTCTGAATATCAGGTTAGCAGAAGAAAACGCTTAAGCTCCATTTTATGTCTAATGATCTACATCTGAGATTATTTACACCAGAAATAACCTTTGCAAACTTGATTTGTACTGTGCTTCTAATTTTTTAAATTAAAAAGCACTTGCCCCTCATGACTCCCAATAAGTCATACTAAATAGACTCCTCTTTAAAAGGAAAAAAACAAAACCTTAATCAATTGGCAAGATTAAATTGCATAAAATTAAGATTGTTCTTTGGTCCCTTAAAGTGTAACAGGGTCGTCTTACAATATAAAATAACCCAAGTATTGCAGCCATACAGAGTCTCCGGGGCATTAAGCTTATTTCCCATTCAGCTTGAGCTGTGTCATGTATAATCTTTTAAACATGATGAGAATACCAAGAATTCCTTCCTAACTGCTGTAAAAGGCTCTCAAAAGCCACCAAAAGGCCTGGACCACATTCTTTAGCAATTATGAGGGGCAGGAGGAGGAGGCAGGGGCAGGCCAGGGAAGAGAAAAGTGGTCTATAATGGGGCTGCACCACAACCAAGCCTCCTCTATTCTAAGCAACAGCTGCAGAACCCTGGCACCCCTAGCCAAGGAGAACCACTCATATTACTGGGGTTTGCCCTTCTGATAGCTCCACACTCTGGCTTGCAGCCTCCTTCCCAGTTCAGGATGGACCAGAACAGCTCTTTGCACTCAGGCTGGATTCTGGTGAACACATCTCACAATGCTGGTGTCTGTGTGGCTTTCCTTGGGGTTCAGTGACTGTCTAACAGAGCTGTTGCATTGTCTGGGGCAAGTCAGAGAAAGGACTAAAGGAGATACAGCTCAGTGACTTGATATCCGAGGTATGAGGCTAGCCCAGAGATATGTGTGTGCCTTCCAGATATGAGGCTAGCCTAGAGATTTGTGGGTACCATCTCTGGCAGGTGAAGCAGAGACAGTATTTCTTAAGAACTTTCCACCTGCCAGAGCCTACTCCAGGTACTGTGTGTGGATCCTATCATCAGCCCACATCAAGTGTTACCATTGTGCAGATAAAGAAACAGAATCCAAATATCAAGGCAAGACAGATCAAAGTCGACACAGCTGCAAACGGGCAGCTGTGAGACTCAATAGCAGTCTACAAATTCCCAAACCTCCTGACCTTTACTTATTACTGAAACATAATGCAAGCCATCAGCAAAAACACTACCTCCAGGGGTTCGCGTCTCTGTGTTGCTTTTTATGGAAAGGGGGTCTCACCAAGTTTCCCCTGGCTGGCCTGGAACTCTCTAGGTAGACCCGACTGACCTCAGCCCCACGGAGATCTGCCTGCCTCTGCCTCCAGGTACTGGGATCAACAAGCATGTGCCACCACACCCTGCTCTGGATAAAATTTTTAAATAGTAGCAAAACAGAAGTTTCTAAGACACCACACATCAACAATCCTAATGAAATATTTTGTTGGTTTGTTTTTCTAAACCATACAGCTCTTGCTCAGCTTGAATAGCAAACATATAGTTTTTATAACTCCCCTCCAGAGGTATGGCTTTGAGGTTGAGGGAGGGGTAACTCTGTGGTACAGCATTCAAGAAGGCCCATGTTAGGGTCCCAGAACTGGAGGAAACAGGGCATTTCATATCAAAGCTAGTGAAAGAACTCAAAGTTCATATGTAAATTCAAACCGAGCTACACACAGTGATTCAAAAATAGATTCATAATAGTTCAGAGTCTTTAATTCTATGGCAGATAAACTGCAATGCTATAGAACCCTGGGTTTAAACCAATTTAAAAAAAAATAGTGATAACGATTGTAAAAGAAAAGAAAGCTAGCTCCTTGACCACCTGGAGCTTTTATTTGTGTCTTAAAACTCAATACAATAAAGCATCAGAATATAAAATGTAGCAATTTTGTTCATTAAGCATGTTTTAATTTGGGCATGAAATATTTTACTAAATTTGCATGGCATCTTTAAAGCTTATGTGCACTGTCCTTCGATCATTCTTTTCTTTTTTTCAAACTAAAGAAAGATCGGGAAAATAATGACTAGTTCACATGATTTTCATTGAAATCAATTTTGTCAGAGAATGGAAGTCATGTAGTTCCGGAGCCAGTGAGTTTTGCCTGTGCTCCGTGAAGTGGATGGACTCTCCAGGAAGAAGCAGTGTCATCCCATGAGAGTCCAGGGAAAGCAGGTACCGCCTGGCTACTTCCCAGCAGTGCCCGCCTCACTTAGATCTCCCCACAGCCCAGGCACAGAGGTGAACCCAGGGCCTCACCATGCTAGGCAGGTGGTCTATCACCGAGTTACGGCAAAGAACCCAGCTGCATTATGCCCACACCTGCAGAACTTAAGTGAGGCTAAATGGTTCATTTGTCTGGTGGAGGAAATTTCATATGGGAATAAATAAAATGTACATAGAATGAGTAAGAGTGAGTTTGGGGAGATTTAAGTGGAATGGGTAGACTGCAGCCTTGCTACCATCTGCTTGCTGTATTTTACTAGGTTTTGCAATTGGGGGACTGTATAAGTGAGACACACACACTGTTAATCTTGACTGTCAACTTGGCAGGGTTTAGGAGATGAACCAGGTATTTCTACAAAGTTCACATGAGATGAGAAGCCTCATGCTGAATGTGGGCACTGTTCCAAGGGTGGGGTCTCAGACCAAACGAAAAGAAGAAAGCTAGTCAAGTGTTGGCTTTCGTCTCTCCGCATCCTGATTGGTGCGGTGACATGTCCATCTGCCTCACACTGCTGCCGCCGCGCGTTCCTGCAAAGATGGACCAAACCTTTAAACCCTGAGCCAAAATAAACCCGTTCTTAAGTCGATATTGTCAAATACATTGTCAAAAAGTAACTAATACAGTACATATTTAAATAAACAAGTATTATTTTATACCTATTTAAATAGTAAATTTAAATGTACAATTGTCATGGGAACCAAGATATTCATTCTTAGGCATTTATTCCAGAGAAATGAAATGTATGTTCTTGCAAAAACCTGTATGTAAGCATTCATAGATAGCATCGTTATTCATTATAGCCCCAAACCAGAGAGTCCAGATATCCTTCACTAGGCAAACACGTAAACAAACTGGATTGTATATATTCTATGAAAAAAACCCACTGGCCAAATTGGTAAACAAACTGGAATGTATATATTCTATGAAAAAAACCATCAACAAGTAAAAGGAATGAACTGTGAGAGACGCACCCAACAGCGTGGGTGAGTAAATCTTCAGGAACCTGGGCTGAATAAAGAGGTTAACCCCATGGGTTGGGAAGATTGCCCAGTCAGTAAAGCGTTTACCACCCATGCATGAGGACCCAAGTTCAATCCCCAGGTCCCACATAAAGAAACTAAGCATGAGTTTGTAAATCCCAGTGCTGAGGAGGCAGTCAGGTGGATACCTGGGTCTCACTGGCCGTCCAGCCTAGGTTAACTGGGTGGTGATGCTGCTTCAAACAAGGCAGACAGACCTGAGAAATGACACCCAAGGTTGACCTCTGGCCTCCACATGTACGTACATGCATATACACCTGGACACACCAAATATGCACATAAGCATACACAAATGTCAATCCCAAAAGCTTACATACTATATTACTCCACTTACATAAACATTTTAAAAATTAAAAAATTTGACACTAATCGTTGTCAGGGGCTTGGCTGGGGCATGGAGGGAGGTGGGCGTGGTTATAGAAGGTGATATGAGGAGCCTAGTGAGGTAGAACTGGGCAGCATCTTGACTGGAGAGGGAAAACATAAGATAATACAAGACTAAATACAAATGCACGTAGGTCCTGGGGAGACTGGATTTGAAGGGGTGGATTGTATCCATGCTAACATTATGATACTTACTACAGTTTTGCAAATGTCATCATGGGGAGGGGGTGTATAAATGTATAAAATGTATATATGTACTCAGAACTCTATATTATTTTATACAACTGAATCCCAATATGCAACTATCCAACCAAAAAAATCCAATTAGAACTTAAGAACTAAGCCAAAAACAACAACAAAAATTTCCAATTCTTAAGATTATTTTTGAGACAGGGTCTTGTGTAGTCCAGGCTAGCCTCCAACTTGTTTTGAGACTTTGAATGACCTTGACCTTTTGATCTTCTTGCTTCCATCTCCCCAGGGCAGGGGTTACAGGCATGTGCAGTTAATGCACAGCTGGGGATTGAACCCAGGGCTTTATGAATGTTAGGCACTTACTCTGATAACTGGGCTACATCCCTGGCCCAAGATTTATTTAATAAACAACACTTCTGTGATGCTTACTAATCGCCAGGTACCATTTTAAGTCCTTAAACACTGACTTAACACCATCGGGGTGTGCACTATTATAGACAAAGAAAGTGGGGTACAGAGAGGTTAAGCAGCCCGTCCCAAGTGTTGACAGTGAATGTTGATGGAATCGGATCCCATTGCAGGGGACTGGGTTCTAAAACACTCCCTTCTGTGACATCTGCATCTCACCTCGAAGACAGACAGGTGGATAGAACTCTAATCCTCACAGCAGCTCCTCTGGAGCCGCAAAGCCCCGGAGAACACAGGACAAACCCTTCCCATGGCAAAGCCAGCTGAAAACTCTCTGTGCTCCCAGCTGGAGGTAAGGAGGTAAGCAGAATGATCAGATTCTAAAGGAAAACTTCCCAGTTGGGGAGGGGGAGAGATGATGGAGGTGGGAGGGATGGAGGGGTGGGGAGTGGGTGGGTGGGGTGAATCCTTCAGCCACCTTACCAGAGATTGGAGAACAGAGACAAGAGTTGAACCCCTTTAGGGGTGTCTTTCAGAGGAAAGGGCTGAGGAGCCATAAAAAGTGAATGTATCTGGGAATGGATGAAAGGGAAGGCCGGGGTTGGTTGAAACAAAACCATGCAATCGCATCATGCCTGATGATGTGACCCCAGCCCTGCAGCCCTATCGCCCAGGATTGTTTCTTTCCTGCCACTCATGCCCTCAGTCCTCCACCTTATCAGCCTCAAGTCTACATACAGGCTCTTGCAAATGCCTTGCTTACGTGGGCTCTGGGGACTGAACTTGGAGCTGATGTGGCATTCCAGGGTAGGTCTGTGGCGAGGCGGCCTGGCTCACAAGATTTTCAGATTATCAAGTGGGGAAGTCAGGAATGTCATGGCCTGTGTACGTGGACCTGGGAGCATTCATCAAAAAGACAGCTGCCATGAAATCACCGTCTCCCTTTCCCACCGAAATGGGGTGGCACTATGTGTAGGCCTGTGTGTGGACATGCACATGCAAACCCAAATTAACATGGCAGTGAAATCATTTCCCAAGGAGGGCTAGAACCAAACATTCTAAACAGATTCCCAAACAGAAGGCACCGTGCCTTAGTGCTAACACTGAGAGTTCTGGCTCACACAGTCCCCCTGGATAACTGATGAGACCCACACGCCATTCAAGGTCCAGGCTGATGCAAGGCACCAGCTGGAGGCATGTTTGGAGAGTCTGGCTTTACTGGTTTTTAAGGAAAGAACTTGTCGGGAGTCTCAGTGGAATCCTGGCTGGACAGTTGAGGAAAATTAAGCCCACCTGGGAACTCTGCTGGAGAAAGCTCACAAGAAATACAATTCCCCAGCCTGTGGTTGTGAGGAAGAACATTTGGAGAAAGGGAGGAGGAAACAGGAGTCTCACCTCACCAGGTCACAGCCCAAAAGGACTCAAGTCTCTGGTTGGATTTTATCTAGAAAGGGCATTTTCTGGGCTAGTGAGATGGCACTTGCCACCAAACCTGATAACCTGAGTTCAATCCCTGGAACCCTCAAGGTAGAATGAGAAAGCCAACTCCTGAAAGCTATCCTCTAACCTCCACACACATGCTGCATAATGCATGCATACATACATACATACATACATACATGCATACATTCATACAAACATACATTCATACATACATTCATATATACATACACTCACACATACATACATTCATACATTCATACATTCACACATGCATACATACATACATACATTCACACATACATACATTCATATATACATACATACATTCATACATTCACACATACATACATTCATTCACACATACATACATTCATACATTCACACATGCATACATACATACACACATTCACACATGCATACATTCATATATACATACATACATTCATATTATTCACACATGCATACATACATACATTCATATATACATACATACATTCACACATATATACATTCATACATACATAC